>VMDR010026500.1:0-13989 GCA_007922815.1 Macrotus californicus
TCTGGTTCTTCCTTCTACTAACTAAAGAAGAGTGAAAAGGAAATGCCAAGTGCACCATCTATCTACTGAAGTGTAACAAACCAGCCTGATCCTTTGCTGGGTGGGGGCAGCTCTCTTGATGGTTTGTCCTGAGCTCTTCCCAGGGCTGTAGCCTTGTGCCTGGGGCTGCAGGATCCAAGATGACCTCCCTCCCACGTCTGTGCTTTGGTGCCACCTGTCAGCTAAGCTCTCTCTGTCCGTGGTCATTCCTCATTCACAGGAGAGGTAAATTTCTTATGATTTTGTTGGAAGCCTTCAAAGGCATCAGAGATGGAATCTATATATCCTGCCAAGGCCACAGAAACATTCACAATCTCCTTTTCACCACATTTTATTGGCCAAGGAAGTCATAAGGCTGGCCCCAATTCAAAGAGGAGGGAAATAGACTTCACTTTGGATTGGGAGAGCTGCAATAAATATGTGATTATATTTTATTTGCCATGCTGAACAAATGAAAATTTATGTCAAAAATATGTATGTCTAAATCCCATATTAGACTTTCTGAAGGTATGAGGCATTTATTATATGCATTTTCATACACGAAGCTCAGTGTACTACCACATAGTAGATCCCGTTAGCTGTCTGTTGAAAAATTGATGGACTATGAATTTAAAAAATGTAACAAAATACAAGAATGCTAACAATTCTTTATCATTATCTACATCTTATACTTTTATGGTCACTTGTGTTAGGTCATTTTTTCGTATGAGATTAATTTGGGCAGACCTAGAAGAATTTAATTTCGAGTCCTTTTGTGGGAGGGAACAGACTTAGTTTGAAAAAAATGGTGTGAAGTATTTTGGGCCGGGAGTATGTCAGGTATACAAATCAAAGAAATGGGGAAAGACAAGTCATGTGTGGAGGGCTGTCAGCATGTGGTTGAATGAAAAATGAACTAGTGAGTTGAGCTGAGACGTGGAAGCCAGTGGATTTTTTTAGAAGGCCAGACAGGTCATATCAGATCCAAAACGACAGCCTTGGGGGAGATGAGAAAAGAAACTACAGACTTTCAAAAAGGGGCTCAACACTTCCCTGCGAGAAGTCTTTACATTCAGACACCGATTCCTTCCCTCAAACAAAAGTCATCCCCAAATGCCAAATCGAAAGGGGTTACCTGGAAACCTAAGGAAGGTGTCAAGGGCAAATGATGACAGAGTGTGCTTCGGGCTTAGCCTCTTTGTCTCTACGCCCCACCCTAAAGCACCTCTCCGCGCTCCTCTCATTTTGGCCCCTCCCACTCTCCTCTACCTGTCTGACCACTGCTATGCAGGCATCTGGGGGTCGATTCTCTGGGATTTTCCTTTTGGCATCCACAGACTGCAGTGGATACCACCTTGCACCTCGCGGCCTATGAAGTATTGTTCACTTGTTGACTATATTCTCAATCCCTAACCAGGCTGTACATTTCTTAAGGACGGAAAGTTCACCTTATTTTTCTTCCTTTCTCCCCCTCAGTGATGATAGTAATTTAAAATAGTTTATAGTCTATAATTTAAAATAAACAGAAGAATGTTAAAAAGTACTTTCCTCGCATAGTAATGACATGCATGTGCTTTTTGTTTTCTTCTTTAAAATGAGTTAAGAAAAGTAAAGCATTTATGCCAGAGCCCGACACGCGGAGGAATTGCTAAATGATATTTTACTGTGCTTCTTACCATTATCATTGAGCTGATGCATAAAAGCAAGCAATACCTGTCCTTATAGGTACTCTGTAAACAAGCCATGGGCAAACTAGTCACCTGTACTAATTGATTTACGTAACGAATACTCATTGCACGTTAAACACATGCTAAGTTTGCATTTTCAGTGGTAAGCAAAATAGACATGGTCCCTCCCTCCATGGAGCATACAATCTGGGTTAGGGGAGGGAGCGGTACATATCAAACTAGTAAAGAAGTAAATTATAAATCTCAACACATGTTATGAATAGAAAGAACAAGGTGCTATGAACAAATACATAGAAGACAGGGCAACATGCTAGACCAGGTGGGCAAGGAATAACTTTCTGAAGCAGTTATATGTAAGATGAGTAAACTAACAAAGTGGAGACAGACTCATGGACACAGAGAACAGACTGACGGTTGTTAAAGGAGAGGAGGTTGGGAGCTGGGTGAGAAAGGAGAAGGGATTAAGCAAAGAAAAGACTCATGGACACAGTAGAGGGAAAAGAGGGTGAGGGAGGTAGAAGAGAGTGAAGGGGACTTGACTTAGGGTGGTGAACACACACTACCATACACAGATCATGTACTTTAGAATTGTACACCTGAAGCCTGTGGAATTTTATTACCAATATCACCCCAATACGTTCAATTTAAAAGGATGCAATAAGAAATAGAATAAAATGGATCCAGCCCAGTGGACAGTGTAGACAAAAGGACCAGCTTGGGGTCAATGAGTATTATGAAAAAAAATGTGACAGCCTATAGAATAGGAGAATTTCAAGTTCTTGACCTCTGAAGCTGACTACCTGGATCCAAATCTTGGCCTTCCCTTTGCTAGCTCTGTGATTCCAGGCAGTTTATTCTGTCTCCCATTTTGATAAAAGGAGTTAATAGTAATTACCTTACAAAGTATTATGAGGATTAATATGAAAATGCTGAGCACATTGGCGGAGCACTCTAGACATGCTTTATCAGTATTACTGCAGAAAGTTGGGATGGATGACTCACTGATCAACAAATACGTGTTGAGAACCGACCATCTGCTGACTTGCTGGGGATACTCCTGCCATCACCTGGATCTCTGGCCCCTGGATCCCTGGAATGTACCTCTTTTTTCAGCCCATAAAATGACATCATTTCTCACATGTAGCATTTTTGGTAAGCATTTCCCCACAGAGCTGTTTGGGTTCTTAATGATAAAGGCTTACATTTTCCATGTATGCCATAGCCCTCTCTCTCCCTGGGCTTGGAACTCTTTAGGTGGAGCTTGGATGCAGAGAGGGGATGAGGGGAGGGGGGGCATTGATGGGTGGTCACGCCATCTCAGGCTTCAAAGAACCATGCGCTGCTTCATTCAAGCTTTGTGGCTAGCCTGCACCTTCATCTTCACACTCTGTTTCTCTTGCCTTGCCTTTTAACTCTCCAGTCCTCTCCCCATGTCTCAGAAATCTCAGCTTCCCCTCAGGGACACAAGCCTCAAGTCTTTCCCCATCTGGCCCCAGGATTTTCTTCTGCACCCTCAATAGGAGCCTGCCGGGCCCCTTCTCACTGCAGTGGGGATGCAGAAGGGTTAATGCTCCTGGGTCATCCTCTACCAAAGGTAGACAGGACAGCCCCTTCACAACAGGAGCCTTCAGACAGAGGCTTCTTTTTCGTGCTCCACCCCTCCTTTTGTATCGACTATTCTTGTAAGTGTTTCACACACGTCTCACAGCAGCCCTGGTAGACACCCCAGTAAATACCATGATATTGGTTTACCTGCTTCCCTGACATGTCAGAACAGTTGCTTCCCATGACAGCCTCTCAAGTGACTACTTACCCTCCGCCCCCCCCCTCCAAATAACGGTCACCTCCGCATCTCCCAGTACTTCTTTGCTTCTCTTTCTTCTTAAAAATACAAATGTTATGTATTTTTTTTCTGGAAGCTCTTATGAGAGCCCTCTGAAAACTTCAAAATAAAAGAGAAGAAAATATTGTTTTATATATATGGGGTCTGTCCGGGAAAAAGTGCAGCCATTTTAGTGTAACGAGAATGGTTTGCATGACATTGGTGGAACCTGGCAGCCAAGGAGAGTGGACTGGAATGTGTGTGTGTGAACAATGATGACTTCACTGTACTAGTCAGTGGGGGCAGTAGACACCATTGAGTAAGCATATGTCCTGTGTGACTGTCACATTCAAAATGACTGAATGAGTAGAGCAATAAATGTGCATCAAATTTTATGTTAAGCTTGAATTCTTAAGAAAAATTGAATTCTTTGGAAGTTTGAGAGTTCTAACAATGACAAATCTTAGAAGTACAAAGGAGGTCATTTCCTCTCTGTGTAGAACTAACTACTGTGGACACATACATAGAAAAGTGAGAACAGCAACCCAGGATCATATAAAGTACGAGTGCTCCTGATATACCACCTGAGAATCCAATGCCACCGCTCCTTCTTTCTTCTTAGAAAACATTACAGTCCCCACCCCTCTGTACCTAATAATACTTCCCTCCTTTATTTTTTAAAATGTAAATATATGTAATTCCAGAAGCTATCTTATAAGTCATTTATAAAACTCAAAATAGGGCCATTTAATCAGAGAATAGTTCTATGTCAGTGATACAGAGAGTCAACCAATTCTCAGCACTTTCTGATTTCAAATAGTTTGTGGCTTTGTGTTTCCATCAGTGCGTTTGTGAAACACTTTTAAGGTTAAATCTATTCACCATGTTAAAAATGTAAACTGCCATTGCTCACTATTGCTCATTTCCATCCGCTCTCTTGCTCCAATACCTCCTCTCAGATTTATCAAGGAGATAAAAATTTTTTTTAAAGATTTTATTTATTTATTTTAGACAGAGGGGAAAGGAGAAAGAGAGAGAGAGAAACATCAATGTGCAGTTGCCCCTCGTACGCCTCCTACTGGGGACCTGACCTGGACTGCAACCCAGGCATATGCCCTGACTGGGAATCAAACCAGTGACCCTTTGATTTGCAGGCTGGCACTCAAACCACAGAGCCACACCAGCCAGGGCATATCAAGAAGATAAAATTTTAATAAAATGGAAAGGTGAATTGAACTGACTAAAAACAAAGAGCAGGTTATAGAAACATATAGAGTGTGTGATTTGATTTTGATGGGGAAAAGAGAGATACATTTCTGTGTTCACCTAACTCGGACAAGATGAAGAACAGAAGGAAGAGGAAGATGGAGGGCAGCAGAGGGAAAACCCAGAGGGTGTGTACACTGAGGTGCTAACATTGAGTATGCATTTTTATTACTTCTATGGCTATTATCTGTACTTCTTAATTTTCCACAATGCCTATGTATAGTGCATACATAAATATAAAACAACTTGAAGAAAGCACTAATTTAAGGATTGTTTGAGGCAACTATTTCACTCTTCTGAAAAAAAGAAACAAAAGAAACACATAGTCTGCTGCCAAAGATAAATCAACTCAGATGCCAACAAGAAGGTTGAAGTTTGCCTAGAATGTCCTAGTTCATGAATGTCGAGTGGTCTCTAAATTTGGAAGCCTGTTTTCCCCACTGCTAACACTAAGGCCTCTGTACTATCCTACATGAAGCATTGGTTTCCCTAAATAAACTCTACAAAAATAACCTCCTTTATTTATGGTCATGTTGTTTCAGATGCCCACAGCCAATTGTCTCCCGGCTTTGGAGGCCAGAATTATTCTTGTCTCTTCATTTCACTCTTATTGCTCCCAATTCTCCATCTAATTTGGTAAATATTAAAAATACCAGGCAATTTATTGCAAGATGGTAAGCAATGATACACATATCTTACACTCTCAATCACATCATCTCTAATGTGTTCATAGAATTAGTTTTCCTTCTTCATATTTTACAAAGCGTGTTTCCTTTAAAAAGAAAAAAAAGATACTTGGGAAACAAGAGTATGTGATTGTTAATGAAATGATGGGTAGAGACTAGGAGATGCTTTCCCAAATGGATTCCCAGCAGCCTTTGTAACTTTTCTAGGTCATTTACCTTGAAGACCCCTCCCCTAAACCTTTACTGCCCTACTACCCTCTACAGAGGCCTTTTATAGGGGTACAAAAAGTGCTACTCTTTATTTTCATACACGGCAAATGGCTTCTAAGGGGAATTTTAGTGGAAAGAGGGAGACCCAATAATTTGTTGTGAAAAAGATTCCCAGAAATAAAGAGAAAAAGGGTAAAGGTTATTTCCATCTCTCCCTCTCCCCTTCTCCCTCTCCTCCCTCCCCTCCCCCTCCCCTCCACCCCCACCCTCTCTCTGTCTCTTGCTTTCTCTCTTGCTCTCCTCTTTTCACTAGTGAACATAGTTTTCTTTCTGTAATTGAGAAGAGACAGTGAGTGAGCCGAGTTCCCTGGGAATGAAGAGTGTGTGGGCACTCAAACTCTATTACTTGTGATGGCAGAGAGCCTTGCCAGACTGCTGTAATGTATTGGTAACTTCAGAGAAGCAAGGAAACAGTGCAAGATTTCATTTGCTTAATGGCTTACAGATTAATTGAGTTCCATACAGCCCTGAATGTGGTACAGATTTCCTTATAACATATTGTTCTATTTTGTAAAATGGTACAAATGATTCTTATATAAAGATAGCATTGTTTTTCTTTCTTTTTTTTTTTTTTTTGAATTAACGAGTTCCAACTGACCCATCACATCAAATTCATATGTAGACATTTTAGGCTGAAAGAAATAAAATTATCCCTCTAACTTCAACAAAAAGCAGGATTCCACCCTATTGAATCCTCCAATGACATACCCCAAACACAGAGGGCTGATTTATAAGAGTGACTTTCAAACAGAGTAAACTTGCAACTGTACTTCAATTAAAAAATAGTTCTTTTTTTTTTCTTTTAAGAATGAGGAAAGATAGGCTTTGACTCATTTCAATCCCTGGAAAAGTTTCAATTCTCCTTGAGTTGTACATTCAATGAATGCTGAAGAGAAAGTTAAAATGCTTTTGTCAAGAAAGTCTCCCCCTCTAAAGCAAGACTTATGTTGAATAAAGCCATTTCAAAGAACTGCTTATTAAATAAGAATTTTGACTAATCCACACACTTCTATCATCTGGAAAACAAAATTAATGACAGTCATATAAGGGTATAAAAATTCTGAGGAGCAAGCAATCCATACAGGTAACCATAGACAGTGAATTGTCACTGAAAAGAAAGAAAATGTGCTTTGAATGATGGGCTTAGTTTGGATACCAGGAGGGAAAGAATATTCAATGATTAAAGTGCAGGGGAGGGATATCAAGGAATGGCTTGTGTCAAGGAGAAAACCAGCCTGCCTGGAATAGCCATTTCATGTGAAAGGAAGATGGTGACATTGGAAAGTTCGGGGACATGGGCTGGGGAAGGAGACAGAAGCTGGTAGGACAGAAAATAGGAGAAATCCTTAAGTCCTCATTTGAGGGGTTTAGATTTGATCCCTCAAGTGCTAAGAAGTTATTGAGGTTTTCTAAAAAATTCAGATTGTCATTGCCACTATGGAGGGCGACAATGGAGATGTGAAGTACAGGGAGTGGAGGATGAGACAGCCATCTGTGGTTCTCTCTACTGGTCCAGGAAGATGAAAGTGACAGACGTTGAAAGGGAAGCATAGGAACGACAAGTCACGTCCACAGCAGAACCACGAGGCACTAGAGAGGAAGGAGTGGGAATGATGTGCATATACCTGCCTCTGAGAGCAGCTGAGTTCTTTACAGCACTAAATGTGCTTTTGGCGTAGAGACAATGCAGACGGAAAGGTGCAGGGAAAAAAGTGACAAACAGAGAGATCCTCAAAACATGGGATATACTTTCATTTCTTTTCCTGTTATACAAACGGCTGCGAAGATGAGGGGAAAAAAACTTTCCTGTTTTAAATTAGCCTGTCAATATTGAATTGATCAATTTATATTGATTTAATGAACTAATTAATTAAACGTGTCTATTTTTAATGAGTATAAATCAGCTTACCTTATTTCCCCAGTTTCCTAGTTCACTAGTCCTCTCGTTGATAGATTAGACACTTCCCTTGTTCTACATGGTCCCTTACCCCTGTTTCCTATATTCCACCGGAGGTCTTTTTACCCTGACTTTTCTGGCACCTGCTCTGCTACTCTTCTCTCTCTCTCTCTCCCCCCTCTCCCTCTCTCTCTCCCTCTCTCTCTTCCCCTCCCTCTCCTGCTCTTTCTTTGCATCACAGAGTACATAAAATTTTACTGTTCTCATAATTCTGATATTATACAGCTAAATATATTCCTCCAAAAGATAATTTTATATCTTTTCATCTCCATCTTCTCCATCTTTCTCCTCTTAGCTTTCAATTAACAACAAGCTTTTTATTGAACTGAGAAGGTGAAAACAACCTGTGTGAGCTTTATTGAGCACTTGGCTTCACTAAGGTGTCTTGAGTTAGCCTTTCAGTTCACAAAGAATTCACGTGTTTCACTTCTCCAGGCTGAATTTGTTCCCCTAAACACTGGACCCATTGACTTTCTTGCCTTTTCTGAGGTTTTGTTTCCATCCCAGATATTCCACCTGCATTTAAGCATGTTTTAGTTTGCTATTTGTCTTTGGGAAAAATATACACAATTTAATGAGAAAAAAACATTTGTTCTATGAATCAGTGGGATTTTAAATGTTTGGTTTCCATTTTCCAAATTCCTATTAGGGATTCTTATTCAGATGGTTGACTAACCATCCATGACTCCCTCTCCTTCTTCAAATCTCATTAATGTGAGAAAATTAAAAAAAAAAAAAACTATAACTCTGCACCACTAAATTCATGGTACCACTGCCAAAACCAACAGGATATGATTATATTATCAGAACATAGAGGAATTTCTTAACAGCAGAAAACAGATTGTTTATGAAACCCAACTAAGCTTAGTCTCTTGCAATTCATGAGAAGAAAAAAAAAAAAAAACACCAATGAGTTTACTCAGCAAAACATCCAGTTTCCTTATTCCAACGGTGGCTGGAATGAGGAGTAGGGCCAGCCCTGCCAGGTGGTTAGCAGGTTGGTCAATTCACGGACTGTGAAACACTTGGATCAGTCTCTCAATAAGGAATTTTCCCAGAAGCTACAACTAAGTAAATAACACTCTGAGTAAAATGGGTGACTGTCTGTCTCAACAGGAAGTCAAGAAAAAGCTGCAATAGTGGACACAACTCTGTCGCAGCCATAAATTCCCTTCTTCTTCTAAGGAAAATCCAGACACACAAACCTTCTCCCCATTTCACCTCTCACACTGCTGCTCTCAGCCAGGGTCCTTCATAACCAGGATCAGCATTCATTGTAAGAGAAAAGCTTACTTGTCCTCTGGTTTGAAGACATCTGAACCTTACATGTTGCTAAATCTGGGCTATTAGTTATAACTAGGAACAAACTAAAGCCTCAAACAATTGAGGGAACATGAAGGCAACAAAGAGAGACAACAGAAGTTCTGCAGAATAGCATACCTCTGAAACAAGAACTGGTTACTAGGAAAGAAAAGTAACCAAGTACACTGAGTTCTTAACAATTAACCGAGGCTTCCAGTAAAGATGATGGCATAGACATGGCCTGTTTGCACCACCACATCAAAATTACAACTAAAATATAGGACAACCATCACTTAGAACCATAAGAAATCGAGTTGAGTGGAAGTCTGACAACTAAGGAATAAAAGAAGCCACATCCATCGAGACTGGTAGGAGAGACGCAAACATGGAATGGGATGGTCTCTCACTCACATATGATGGAGAAAAATTCGGGAGGGATATATTGGGAGTGAAGAGTCCCAGCCCAGGGTTCCAGTGCCAGGAAGACGAGTCCCCACAACTTCTGGCTGCAAAAACCAGCAGGGACTGAGTCTGTGGAAGAAACTTTTGGAGTCCCAAGCAGTTCCTCTTAAAGAACCCACACACAGACTCACCTACTCAGACTCACTCCCTCTGAGCTCCAGCACTGGGGTGGCAGCTTGAAGGGCACCAGTGGCATATTGGAAGAGACAGAAGTGTCTGGTATGAGGGTGAGCAGAGGTCATTGCTCCTTTTCTGAGCCCTCCCATTTCAGCTGGCTGGTGCCATGTCTGAGACTCTATCAATCTGGCTAACGATGTTTTACCTGCCTTAGAGATCCCCCAAAACTCCACCCCACCCAACTTAAGGACCCACCCAACCAGCTTTTCCATATGAATGGCTGGTTCTTGCTCAAGCTTCACAACTTCCTAAATCCTATTAAACAAGCAACAGTTGGCCTCAGTGAGCTCCAGGCTGGGCATTAGCAGCATACAGATTAGTTTCACAGCTGGGCTTCACCTGGGAATCTCCAAGCCCAAGCCCAGCCCAAGTAGCAGCCATCTCAGATTGCTTTATAGCTCAGGAAGGGCAGCCCCAGGCAAAACACAGGTGGGGGCTGACCTTGACCCAGGAAACCCCAGGGCCAGCACACTCAGTGGATAGCTACAGACCACTTCGGAGCACCTCCACCCTGCCTCTGCACAGATGACCCTCCATGGAGGGTGAAAGTTGGTGGTCAGTGGTCACAGTCAGTCCTTGCAGCTGACTGGCCTGGATAAATCCCTCCTAGTGACCTGCCAACAGCAACCAAGGCTCAACTATAAGAGGAGGGTGTACTTCAAATACCCAACTTGGGTGATAGGGGAGGCTGAGCTACTGAACCCTAAAGGACATCTACGTTAGGCCACACTACCAAGACACAGAATCAAGCAGCTCTACCTAATACATAGAAACAAACACAGGGAGGCCACTAAAACAAGAAGACAAAGAAACATGGCCCAAATGAAAGAACAGATCAACATTCCAGAAAAAAGAGCTACGTGAAACGGAGATAAGGAATCTATCAGATGCAGAGTTCAAAACACTGGCTATAAGGATGCTCAAGGAACTTAGTGAGGACCTCAGCAGTATAAAAAAGATCTAGTCAGAAATGAAGGATTCACTAATTGAAATGAAGAACAACTAATAGGGAAACAACAGTAGAGTGGATGAATCTAAAAAAGAAAAAAACAAAAAAATCAAACTGAGCGAACAACTAGAACAGGAACAGAATCATAGGTATGGGAGTCATTTGGAGGGTTCTCAGCTGGTAGGGGGAAGGGTGAGAATCAGAAAATGGTGTAGGGATCAAGGAGCATAATTGGTAGGAACAAAATAGACAGGGAGATGTTAAGAACAGCACACGAAAAGGAGAAGCCAAGAACTTACATGTGCAACCCATGGACATGAACTAAGGAGATGGGATTACTGGAAGGAAGGGGGGCAAAAGGGAAAAAATTTGGTACACTATAACATCATCATCAATAAAATATACTTTTAAAAGATTAAATCAAAATTTTAAAAGAGAATTAAATTGAAACGAAGAAGAAAACTCTAAAGTATTATTGAAGCAGAACAAGGCAGAGCTGCAGAGTGACATTTGTCATTTATTCATTTATTTATTTTTAGGGAGAGGGGAAGGCAGAGAGAAAGTGAGGGAGAGAAACATCAATGTGTGGTTGCCTCTCATGCACCCCCTACTGAAGACCTGGCCCACAACCCAGGCATGTGCCCTGACTGGGAATCGAACCAGAGACCCTTTGCTTCACAGCCCAGCACTCAGTCCACTGAGCTATACCAGCCAGGGCACATGTGCCTTAAAGAATGTACAGAGATACCCTGGCTGGTGTGGCTCAGTGGATTGAGCGCTGGCCTGCAAACAAAAGTATTATCGATTATAGGTATTACAAGAGTATTGAGATTATGTTAAAAGGCCTCTATCTTTAAAACATATAATAGAAGTTTATGGAAAAATAGGGTATCAGTGAGTTCTGAGATTTGCATTAAATATTCAAGGAGGTGTGAGTGAAAGGTGGTATAAATGAAGTCAGGTGGTGAGCTGGTGGTCATTGAGGCTGGATGGTGGGTAACTGGGGCTTCAATGGACTGCTTTCTCTCTACATGTGTATGTATTTGAAAACTTACTTAGACTTCAAATCAGTAAGACATAGCAGCTATTTGCCCTGGCCGGTGTGGCTCAGTGGATTGAGTGCCGGCCTGCACACCAAAAGCTCACCAGTTGGATTCCCAGTCAGGGCGCGTGCCTGGGTTGCGGACCAGGTCCCCAGTAGAGGGGGTGTGGGAGAGGCAACCACATATGGATGTTTCTTTCTCTCTCCCTTCCCCTGTCTCTAAAAATAAAAATAAAATAAAATCTTTACAATCAAATAAAAACGACTATACAGAGACTTACCTCAAAATTAAAGTCAAATAGATAAAAATTATAAATGGGAGATGAAATTATGAGATGCAAATTGGAGACCTGGGAAATAGATCCAGGAAATCCAATACTCATTCTAGAAGAAAAGAATAGGTGGAATGTAGTGGAAGGGATGGTTAAATAAAGAAGAAAATTTATCTTTCAGAAAATATATGTGGTACAATAGCAGAATTGTCTACAAGTGACCCTGGATATTATTGCAGATTCCCTGGACAAACTGACTTCTTTTACCTCTCTGGGGAGTGTTAAACCAACCTTGGCTTCCATAGCCAGGTGGTCTGCAAAATCTCAGGGACTAGGCAGCTGGTTTCCCGGACAACTCTCGTAAACAAACAGCTGGCACCATGATTCCACACTGCCCAGAGTCAAGAAATAATTTTTCCCCTGAAATATTTTGTCCTCCTTCTTGCAAAATAACAAAGCTGATATGAAAGGGAAAGTGACCTTCAACAGTAGCTCAGATTCACACTGTAGGCCAGGAGTCCCCCAGTCTCAGGACATCCCTCCATGGGTTGTGGGAGAACAGGAAACCTGGCCTGTACTTGCTCCTCTTGCAGTTGATCCTATACCTCTGAGCTGACCCTTTCTTCAATGAGTCTTGTTCCTTAAAGCCACACAAAGTGGTAACTGTGAACCATTACAGACGGAGATTTAGAAGGGACTCACCAAACACAGCAAATACTTGAGTCCTCAGAGAAAGGGGCCCATCAAATGTTTAGATGTTTCACAAGATTATTAGTTATTTAAATACATTATAGAAGTCACCATTTCCCCCTAACTGGTGACAGATGGAGACTTAACTAGGAGTGCTGAGCCCACAATACAGTGTACAGATGATGAGTTATAGAATTATACACCTGAAACCTGTATAACTTTGTTAACCAGTGTCGCTCCCATAAATTCAATAAAAAAAAAAAAATAAGTCTTTATAAAAAATGTAATATGCTCCCTGTTCTAAAATAAGTAAATGAACATATTCCTGAGAAAACATATCTTCAAGGATAAAACAAAAGTCTACATTTTTAGATTTTGGATAGATTAGAGAGCCAGTTAATTTTCAATTTAATGGAATCCCAAATGTGTTTCAAACAAGCATTGAAGAGGAACTTGATTAGGCTAATTTTAAAATTCATCTGGAAGGAAACACATAAATAAGTAAATAATGGGGAAGTTTTGCTCAAACCTAAGTGAACACCGCCTTTCTACCCAGGTCGCTCTTGAAGGCTAAAGGACCGATTCTGCCTGCTGGTTAGCGTTCTGCCAGCGGACAGCCCTTGGTGGCCTGTCCTCTCCAGACACGTCTCTCAGCCGAAGAAAGCCACTTCACCCAGTTTGTGCCCCGTCTAAGAGGCAGCCTGCATCCAATTGGTGGTTGATGCAGGAGTATAAAACCTCAGCCATTTCACCCAACCCGGGACATCTCCGAAGGGCTGTCCTTTCTTCAGAGCTCCTGGTGGGGCCAACTGTAGATTTATTGTGTATGTCACATGCATTTTCTCCTTCTGCCCGTTCTTGCATTCTTCTCTTCCCCACAGGTGCTGATCGCGGGGACACTCACTTATAAACTTCCCAGATACCATTCCTCATCTCAGACTCTATTTCCAGAGAACGTGACGCGCGCTGTTAGATGCGGATACCACAATACGCAAAACACAGCACGTTGAACACAGTGATACCAAAATGTCATTAGTCAACTGGATCAGGAGGAAAATAGAAAGACTTGACACAGACACAAACCTACATATGGTGATTTTTTTTATGTCATAATGTGTGTTTTTTAAAATTTAGCCAGAAAATGATGAACTTTAGAATAAATGGTTGGGGACAATGGTTGTTTAATGCATCAAAGGAAAATATAATGTTGTCAATTCTCTACTTTATATAATGCATAAAAAGAAATTGTCCATAAATTAAAGATGTAGAAGTAAAAATCAAAGTATGGACACACTGGAATTAAGTATCAGACAATATTTTACAATCTTAGTTTTAGAAGGAGGTGTTTGGAGATGGCTTCCCAAACAAAACGGAATTCAAAGGTCATT
>VMDR010026501.1:0-13959 GCA_007922815.1 Macrotus californicus
AAGCAGTCATTTCTGTGTCACTAAGACATTTGAATGCTGCTATCTATGATGTGTTCTTCTCCATGCTCTCCACTCTTTTACTATTTTCATATTATGACAAATAACCTAGTCACAATTTAGTCCTCGCCTTTACACAGCTACTTCTAATAAGAGCTCAGTAAGTTGGTGAGACACAAGACAACCACCTTGAAAAAGTTTTCCTATTTATCAGAAAAAAGAAAAATTATTACATTAGCAACCAAAACTCTAAGATACCTAGAAATAAGCCAAACAAGAAATATTCTAGCCCTCACTGAGTAGTTCAGTTGGTTATAGCCGATAGGCCAAGGTTGTGGTTCCATCCCCAGTCAGGGCATATACAAGAATCAACCAATGAATACATGAGTGGAACAACAAATCCATATTGATGTCTCTGTCTCTCTTTCCCTCCCTAAAAAAAAATCAATTAAAATTTTTAAAAAATATTCTAAAGACTCAACTGAAGAAAATGTTACTGATATACAATTAATTAGATTAACCACATAAAGAAGCATGTCATATTATTATTTGTTGACCACTGTATTTCCAGCACCTAGAACAATATCTGGCAGTTTAGTACAGGGATCCTCAACCTCCCGGCCTTGGACTGGTACCCATCAGGGTCAGGCCACATAGCAGGAGGTGAGCTTGAACGTAATGGACTTGAATCATCCTGAAACCATCCCCCACCCCAGGTCCGTGGAGAAATTGTCTTCCACGAAATGAGTCCCTGGTGCCAAAAAGGTTGCGGAACATTGCTTTAGTTGACACTCAAAACATTTCTTGAATGGAATAATACAGTAACAAAGATATCAAGTGCACCAAATAATCCAAATATTTAATGGAACTCCCAATTAAAATCGACTCCCACAGATTTTTAATAGACCTTTATAACTTCACCTATTACATTAAAAAAAAGAAAATCATAAGTGGGTAAAATATCAAGAGTATTATATTAACATGACCACAGATAGCTTCAGTTTTCCTTGAGTGATTATCAAGCACTCTAAGCACCTGCTGGGCAAACATGAATGATGTCAAACAGCTTGGAATATGTTTCACAAATGCCTAAATCCAGTTTTGGAATCCCTAAGTCAACAGTTCTCAAAGTAGGTTCCAAGACCTGTTCAGGGGGTCTAAACTAATTCAAAGGTCAAAACTATGGATTGGCAAAAATTCCATTTAATTTTTTCCATAATATAAGACACGTTTTTCATTTTTACCAATAACTTAATTGATTTGGATATTTTTAGTATGGTGGCTATCTCCCATGTGGTATAATGTTGATTGTTCTCAATTAATGTCTTGATTTAATCACTACCAACTTCAACTGGTCTGTCTACCCAATCATGGAACATCATCCAGCAAGAAATCTCCAGCACAAATCTTCACAAACCACTTTTGACATGCTTCATCACTCACAGCACCTTCTCCATACACTGCACAAATCTTTTTTTGTGTTTCAGTTGCGCTTTTACCTTTCTTGAAAGAATAAGGCATAATATGCCAAAAATGTTGTGTATTTTCTATCTTCAATATTAAAATAGCTACACAAAAATTCATCAATTTTTATAAGTTTTTTAAATGAATGCTGATATGACAACTGTCACAATACAATCTAACAAAATTGTTCTGAATGAAGTCAGAGACAACTAAGCACTACTAGAGCCACTTTACAAAAAAAAAAAACAAAAACTTTTTGGCCCAGTATTTTCAAAATAATACTAAGAGACTATTAGCCTTTTCCATTCTCATTTTCTCCCAACTATACAGTGGAGTTTTCCAGAGGTGACATGATGTGTGATGTTGCTTACAGAATGAATGCACAAGGAGATGAAAATCAAGACATCTTCTAGTCAGCCAGACAGTAAAGAAGTTTGTAAAAATGTTTAATACTACTCTTCTCATCACTTTTGAAAATGATTATTTAAAGATATTTATTAATATGTAATGTGTTTTATTTTTTTAATAAATACTTTAAGAATTTTTCTGTTTAATTTGTAATACAGTAAGTATTGGTAGAGATAACCCACAAAGACAAAAATATTTTGGGTTCCTTAGTGATTTAAGAATTCACAGGCGTCCTAGAACCAAAAACTCTGAGAACTGCTATTCTAACCTAACCACTGACACTCAGTTCCTCAGTTAAGACAATGCTTTGCCCATCTTATAGATCAATGGCAAGAATGGAGTAAGTTTTGAAGGATAAGCAATGCACAACTGGTGGGCTAGTAACATTACAAGCAGCTGCATCAGCTCCCAATAGAGATCACCAGTATAGAAAAAGCTAACAGAACTTTAATCACCTATTTAAAAAAAAAATCCTCACTCAAAGTGTTTATTGGTTTCAGAGAGAAAGAGGGTCAGGGCTCTGGAGAGACAGACAAACATCGATGTAAGAGAGAAGCATGGATCGTTGCTTCCTGTACACACCCTGAGGATCAAACCCGCAACCTAGTTATGTGCCCTGACTGGGGATCCGACCTGCAACATTTTGGTGCATGGGACAATGCTCCAACCAACTGACCTATCCAGCCAGGGCTATCATCTGCTTTCTTGTATATACATTTATGGCAAACTAGGACTTCTTCCCCTCCTGCAACATATCAATTTCCTAAAGTATCCATGTAGGAACAAGCTAAGAGAACTCTCAGATTAAACATCTTTTTTTTTCTTATCTAAGGTATGCAGATTGAGGTTTTTTATTAATTCAAATATATACAAATGAGAAATAAACTCATTCGTTGAATCAGTCTACTTGTTATTATACTTGGACCACTCCCTCTCTGAGAAGCTTTGGAGTACCTGCTATATTCACAGCTCCTTCTGGTCAGATTCCTTAAGCACAGCACCATTGTCTTCTATCCCAAGGGAGGGACCATGCTACCCAGACTGACCAGGGTGAATGTCTGACACTAGGGCAATCATCTAAAGGTTAAGCAGCTATCTCAGACAGCCAGGAATCCCAAGAAAGGAGAGAGTATGGCAGTAATGACAGGAGCATTATCTGTACCAGTTAAAAGCAAAGAGTAGTGGAATTACTACACTGGCTCACCACTGGTGTAGACTAGAGAACCAGAGCAACAAACAATCCATTGCTGAAGATACCCCAGAACTCTACTGAATCATGAAAGACCTAGTTCCTGAAATGACAACCCCACCTCCATAATATCTGACTATGCGATGATAGGTGAAATAATTATCTTCCTTCACTCCACATCCCTGGGGGGTGGGGGAGAGGGTATATTAATCCCATTAATTAAGCTGACATACCATATTTCTTTTAAACTGAAAAATATAACTAGCAGACTTGGGGGAATCAAACAAACAAACAAACAACAACAACAAAAAGAAATAGAGAGGGACCAGAATGAAGAACTGGAGGCTAAATGTGAAAAACTAGATAATCCAGGTCCTCTTTCTCTGCATACATTAGTAAGAAATATCATATTGTATAAATGGAAACAGCAGGACATCTCTAGAGCATGCAAGTTTCCATAAGATCCCATTATGTAAACTGATGACTAGGAAGATTATAGGAAGAAATGAAAATATTAGCCTTGTATTTTTATGAACCATATATATTAAATCGTATCTCTCATCTCATCAAGAGTTTCCCCAAATGTGACCAAAGTCAGGAAAATCTGAACAACCTACTCAAAACCTCATTCTCAGAATTACACAAGTTGGAACAAAATTCTAGAACTTAGTCTTTAAACAAAGTTCATCCACTGGTATGACACAACATGTGTTATCCAAATAAAATACTCAGATGAAATAAAATCTAATTTCTTCTAATGTATTTATTTTTAAAGAGAAGAAAAGGAAGGGAGATAGAAAGGGAGAGAAACATTGATAAGTTGCCTCTGATGTGGCTGGACCAGAAACCAAATGCACAACCTAGGCATGTGCCCTGACTGGGCATCGAATCAGAACAAAATTTAATTGTAAATGAACATTGTGTGGCTAAAAAATTAAAATAAGGATTAATTAAATATAAGAATTGAAACAGTCAAGTAATTTATGTTCTTTCCAAGAACTGAAAAGCAGCTCAGTGCCTTATCTTGATAATAAACAGCTGCTCATTTCTCACACAATTCTACCTGGCCAGAAACATGCTCTACTTAGGATAACTAGTGAGGGAAGGGGAGGTGGAATGAATGTAAAATCTTTAAAATAGAGATCTTTATACAAGAGAGTAAAACCAGGTAATATGTCATTGTACACAAACAAGAGTATTAGTCCTAAAATAAGACTTCTCCTCCCAGACCTTCTTCCCAGTCTGCTTTTGTTCCTTTTACACTCAAAAGACCCTTGAAGAAAGTACAGGAATACCTTGGAGAGACTTTGGGTTCGGTTTCTGACCACCACAATAAACAAGTCACACAAATTTTTTGGTTTCCAAGTGCATATAAAAGTTATGTTTATACAGTGGTCTATTAATTGTGCAACAGCATTATGTCTAAAAAACAAAATGAACATACTTTAATTAAAAAATACATTATTGCTAAAAGTACCATCTACTGAGCCTTTAGCAAGTCGTAATCTTTTTGCTAGAGAATCTTGCCTTCAATTTTTTAAGAAAATAACATGCAGTATCTGCGAAGCACAATAATATAAGGTATGCCTGTACTATTTAAATATACAAAAGATCAAACAAACTAAGCAATGAAACTTTCCTCGCCCACCCCAAAATATCCTATGTGAATCGAAAAGTAAAAAGGCCCAGCAGTTCTGGTCAAACGGGACCCTCTGCAAAACCCTAGGATTTCAGGATTTCTTACATAATAAAATTTGAACGGCACTCAACCAGTCCATGAAGCATTAAAAAAAATGAGAAAAATATGACATGAGAAAACTAAAAAAATAGCATTCCTTCCACAATACACTTCCAAACCAATCTTTTAACAACAGGCTCCAGTGTTTCCAATTTAAACTTCACATCATCCATGAAAATCTTTATGAATCAATAAGGGACACATTTTCCTCTATAAATACACAGACAATAAATCTCTCCCCTCTGAATAGCTTTTTTTTTTCCCACTATGAGAGTCTGGAAAGTAAAAACTGTAAGTAAAATAACATATAAATGTACTTTTTAACCTAAGGAACAGACTTCTGTAATCCTGAACCAAATATGCCAATTGTTTAAAAAAATTTTTTTTAAATAAAAGAATCAGTGAAATTAGGAAGCTGGATACTTCATAATATTTAAGAAATCATTGTTAATATTCCTTAGGCTTGAAGGTGATATGTGGTTGAGTTTTATGTTGTTTCTACTTTTTTTGGACACACCTGAAGGATTTACACATTAAAGGATTCTGAGAGTTGTTTTAAAATATCCAACAAGTGGATGAAACAGGATTAGTCATAACAACGCCTGAAGCTGGTTAATTAGTACATGAAGCTTCTTACACACATCTATTTTTTTTTTGTATACATTTAAAGGGAAAAAGTATCCTTCACATCAAAACATTCTGTCAAAAGTGGAGAAATTTTATTCCCACTAAATCATCCAAAATTCTGCATACTTTTTTTCTTCTTATCTGGTTTGACTAACAATTAAGTTTTATTCTTCAAACCAATAAACTTTCTCTAGTGGACCTGCAACTGAAATACAATACGAAACTCACCTTGGTATCTTTCAATCCCGCTCATCACCTAGATGAGTGCCAGGTGAGGAAACAATCTAGGCTTCCAACTTGTAATTAGTGATCTTACTAAAACTTCAAGACCACACATCCGTTTTGAATCAGAATGATGAACTATCACGGGTTGTTTTAACTTACTTTACTCTCCCCCTAGTATTTGAACTAAGCTTGGTGAGTGGTATACAAAAATGAAAAGTAGCAGATGCACTCCAAGTTAGTATAAACTCTTTCAATGAGAAGACTCAACGAATGTGACACAGAAAAGTTACCAAAATCTTGGGGTATATAACTCTACACACACCCTCTTAGTCCCTCCTCGCGAAAGCGTTTTAAGGGATGAGAAAGGAGTGACCCCGGATTGGTTTGTTTCATCTTCTCCTCCTTTCTAAGGGGAGGTGCTAGAGAGCAAAGAAATCACCAAAAGACTGGCCGGAAGAAGGAAAGCGAAAAGCATAGAGTCTGGACAATCAGCCCTTAAATAATTCACAACTGTACCCAAATTAAATAAAATTAAAAGGGAGTTAAGTGTTAAACATCTCCAACGTACACGAGAGGCTCGAAAGTGGAAAAACCTGGCCGCAGGTACAGCTGATTCTAATTCCCTCCTCTTTCCAAGTATTCACACGTACAAAGACGTAATGAATACTCTTCCTGACCCTCGCCTAAACTTGCGCCACAAAACCCCCACTCGCCAGGACCACGCCAGGCACTCCAAAACCACTGCCACACTTGTCAGGCCGGACACCCCTCTTTTCCCGGCCGGGCGAGCAACAGCGGTGGGACTGAGCCTTGGCTGGGACAACCCGCCCGCCGCCGAGGCCCTCCGCGCCTGCCCGGCACTGGGGTCTCGGACCCGCGGCACTCACTCAGGGTCCAGGTTCGGTGCCCTGCGAGGCCCGCCTCAAGCCTCCACGCTGAGTCCACCCCGCGCTGGCGGGACCCGCGCGACCCCCTCAGCCGCGCCGGCCGCCGCCGACCAGACCCAGCCACTGGCTTACCTGTCTTCACTCTTGTTTTTCTGCTTCTTCCCCATCGCGTGATAGCGGCGCTCGTGGTTCCAACTCCTCTAGTCGGTCTCTCACAGATTCACTCCTCCCGCTCGCCTTTGGTCTCCGTTCGGCTCCGTTCCCCTCCGTGCTGCCGCCTCTCGCACCGGCTCTCCACAGACCCGCGCACTGGGACAGGGCACATATGGTGTGAGCTCTCAAGGCGCAAGCGCATCGTCCCGCCGCCTCAGCGTGGGGACGCAAGGCGCAGCTCATCGAGAGCTGCCCTTCGGGTAGAGCGTCTCCACTTCACCCGCCCGCCAAAGGGAAGTGCGAGCGCCCCCTTCCCTCAAACGCCTGCCGCGCATCGACGCCTGAGCGGTTTCCACGTTCTAGAACCCAAAGGCTGACTGACAATGAGGCTGAAAATTCCCTACGTCGGCCTCGCTGGCGGCGGAACGCAGTTGTGGAGAATTGCAGCTCGGTCAGAAGTAGACCTTTGGCTGGGCTTCCCGAAGTTCAGTATTCTTGTATTTTTGGCTGCTCGAAGTTCAGTATTCTTGTATTTTTGGCTGCCCGAAGTTCAGTAAAGGACCACAGTGAACCAAAGATAAGGGCTCTGATTGTTCCCAAGGGAGATAAATCCAGGACAAAATTGGGTGTCTCAGTAACGTCAATGAATTAGGACGTACAGTCACTAAAAAAAAAAAAAAACAAGGAGACACCCATTGAGTCCCTGAAATAGGTCGTAATGTTCTCAAAAAACTTATAAAATTTTGTGTTAGGATAGTCACGAGGGAACCTAAGAGGGTGGTGAAAAGGTGCCATATCCGGAACTGTAGGGTTATATTACGCGTGTTAACTAAATAAAAACTAATCATACTGTATGGTATGAGTCATCTTCTTTTTTAAGATTTTATTTATTTTTAGACAGATAGGAGGGGATGTAGAAAGACAGGGAGAGAAGTATCAACGCGTGGTTGCCTCTCCCGCGCCCGGCACTGGGGAACTGGGCTGCAACTCAGGCATGTACCTTGATTGGAAATGGAACCAGTGATCCTTTTGGTTCCAGGCCTGCGCTCAATCCACTGAGCCACACCAGCCTGGGCGAGTCAACTTTTTTAAAGGTTCAATAGGATGGAAACGAAGTTTGAGTGTCACTCCTGAGGGAAAGCGTAGCTACCTAACATTATAACACGTGTACTGAAGTTCAGAGCCTAAGAAAGTTGGAAAACTCCAGCTGAGCACTAGGAAACTACAACTCCCAGCATGCTTTGCTCCCGCGCCCTCTGGGCGGTTTAAACCGCGGACCGGAAACCTCGGTTCCGGGCCCCTGTGAGGGGAGCACACTCTTACAGGCTTTCCCGGCACACAATGACCTCCTTCTGCATCACTTCCTCGAGCGTCGCAGGCTGCAAAACGTAAGAGCCTTAGCCAATCTGGAGGTGAAAGTGACGGCCGGTTCGTAGCCACTAGCAGCTGCTGCGGAGGTGAAGCCTGAGTGGATTGTTCTAGAGCCGTTCGTCCGTTACTTCTCAGGTATCACCGAGAGCTCAGGTGAGGAAGAGGTGATATGAAAAACACGGCCACCAAGTTCCCGTATTAAGGTCCGGCCAGGGCAGTGGAGGGGCGCGGCCCGGGTGCTGGTGACAGTGCTGCCGAGGCTGCTTCGGAGCATGGACCCCGGGAGGCGATGAAGTTTGGGCCACCTCAGCTCTGCCTTTATCTGTCCCCGGGGACTTGAGTGGCTGGATACTTCTGGGAGGGTACGTTGGGAAGGTATTGTTCACAATTAAGGAGGAGGCCTCTTGGTTGTTTGGACGGGTGCATGTAGAGGAATCAAGGAAATGGTTAGGTAATTTGAGGACAAGACCTTTCCCATAGTTCCTGTTGAACTGAAAAATGGAAAAGTCGTAGTTACCAGGCCCTGGCTGTCATGGCTCAGTTGGTTGGAGCGCCGTCCTGTACACCACAAAGTTGGGGGTTCCATTCGCGGTCAGGGCAGATACCTTAGTTGCGGGTTCGATCCCTGGCGGGCGTGTATGAGGGGCAACCAATCGTCATTTCTCCCTCACATCGATGTTTCTCTTTCTCCCTAGAATCAAACATATTTTTAAGTTTTTTTAAAAAGAGAAAAGTTAGCCCTAGCCAGTGTAGCTCCTTTGGTTGGAGCGTCGCCTGTGGACCAAAAGGTCGTGGGTTCGATTCCCCATCAGGGCACATACTCAGGTTGCAGGTTTGATTCCCCACGTTGGGGCAGAAGTGAAAAGGCAACCTATTTTCTTTCCCTCTCCCTTCCCCTCTCTCCCCCCCCCCCCCCCCCCAAAGCCATGGGAAAAAAAGTCCTTGGGTGAGGATTAAATTAGAGAGAAAGAGAGAAAAGTTAACAGGATAGCTAAACCATCATTTTTTCCCTTTTTGAATGTGGTGAACACCACCACCTGTCCCCAGAGCAACTCTTGTTAATCGCTTATGCTCCAGATTATCCCAGTATTAAATTCTAAGCTCGTCCTATAAAACACCAGGTATAAGCATCTCTGTGTCCCTGGTAAGAACAGGTTCTGACATGCGAGTCAAAGTATAATATCCAGTTTTCTGCTTCATCCAGCCTCTAGTGAAGGTCACAATCTTACTGATATTTTTCTTGGGAGGAAGGGAATGTGAAATTCTTTTACTTCATTTGAAATACACCCCCTTTAAAATTGTATATCATTTATGAGGAACTTACAGTTTGTTCATTCAAAGTTAACAAATATTTTTTGAGCATCTGCTGTGCCCCAGGCATTGCTAGCTCTAGAGATAACAAAGGTGAAGTGTGCATTTCAACTGCTTTTCCTTTGAAGAAAAAAAATCAAAAGTGAAGTTTGCAGGAAGGCTGTATCTCTTCAGTTCAACAGGTATAGAGAGTCTGTGTGGGCCTGGTTATGTGTCAGAAGCTGGTGGATGAGTTCACAGTTTATTCAGATTTTTTAAAAGTGTTTTGTTATTATTTGCAAATGTATCATAATTAGTTGAGATGCCAACAGCCTCCTGTTTTGATAGGTTATAATGAATTATATGAATAGGCTAGAAATAATGAATTGTCTTTCTGTAGTAATAATCCAGGAGTACACATAAATATTGCCATCTGATTGTATAAACTCCTATCTCACATAGAGGAGTGATGGAAAAAATCAATATTCTTAATATTTAGTGTTATATTGTGTTACATCAACATTAAGAACAGTAAATCAATACCAATATCAGTCTTGTGGCCTCATAGATTTTGTTAGGTAATAGGAGAACAGGAATGGAAACTAAAGCTTAGGGAACACCAGGCACAATGTTTTACATAAATTGTAATAGGCTCTTTTAGGAGCTAAAGAAATGAAAGTCATTTAGGCAGAGACCATGAAAAATGTGCCTTTTGCTCAGCTCTGCTCTGTGTTGAAGCAAAGTTTGGTGTGTGTGTGTGTGTAAAACCTCATAACAGTTAAATGTTACCATTGTTCAGTCATTCCTGCTTTGCTTCCCTTTTCCTGTGATAAAGAATAGTGATTGTAGGAGTATCCCAAGGTTAGCTCCAACTACTGTAACTTCCAATTACTCATTTCTCTCTGGTCTGTTGATGGTCTTGAAGACTTATCTTTGCTTTGGTATAGTAAAACACATAAATCAGAAGCACCTAGGCTTTGCTCTAAATAGTTTTTGAGTGCTGTCACTAGAACCTATTGAAAATTAAATTTTAAATCACTTAAATAAAAATTTTTAAGCCATGTGCCCTGTCCAGGAATTGAACTGGCTGGCGATGTTTCAGTTTTCGGACCGATGCCCAACCAACTGAGCCATACGGGTCAGTGTTTTGTTGTTGTTAGTGTTGTTGTTGTTGTTGTTGCTGCTGTTTTTTAACTTTGTAAACCTTCTACCCAGCAGCAAGGCTGAACTGTGAAGAATGGAAGCTAATGCATCTGTCGACATGTTTTCAAAAGTCCTGGAAAATCAGTTGCTTCAGGCTACCAAACTAGTGGAAGAACATTTGGATGCTGAAATTCAGAAACTGGATCAGATTGATGAGGATGAATTTGAACACCTCAAAGAAAAGAGACTTGAGGCATTAAGGAAAGCTCAACAGCAGAAACAAGTAACCTCTCTGCCCTGCTTTCTGAAATTGCTTTAACAGTATGCGCCTAACAACTTAAATATACATATTCAGCAATAGTTACATTGCAATCTTTATTTTTAAGGTTTTTGACCTCAAAGTACTTATCATTTGGCTAGAAAAAAATTAGTTTTGAAGACACATTCAAATTAGCCTGATTAATGTTTTAATCCACAATCAAGTAAAAGAAATACATGCCCAGGATCATTTTCTGAGCTCAGATTTTTGTGATGAAGTGAACTAGGAAAAGCACTGATAGCAACTGGAGTCGGTGGTTTCCCTGTCAGGTAGTAGTGAAGCCTGTCATAAGTTAGCTGTGCTCAAAGCAAATGAGATAAAATTTAAGCACACTACTAATTACTAATGCGCAGCTAAAAAAAAAGTTATCATAACTAGGATATTTTTGTAGAAGTGTGAATCTATCTGATTTGCAGTGAGGAACATATATCAATGTCTTCAGTGAAGTTGTCAGCAGTTAAAGACAATAGTCTGAATATTTATAATTAAAAATCAATTGAAGCAGGCAACTTTTAGGGGGATTTTATTAATATACAAATCAATTTAAAATGAATTTGTCATGGAGTAACTCAGAGGATCTTATTTTGGAGCTTTCATTGCATTTCAACAGATGTTTTTTGTTAAAATGTTTTCTGAGGAAGTAGGCAAGAAGCCTTAAAGGTTTTTAAAGCTGTTCTCTTTGAAAGAGTAGTATAGATTGTATAGTAGTTTTGACTTGCTGATCCACGAAGGTATCGGGGAAACCAATGCATACAGTGACATAAGCACTTGATAGGCATATGTTAATCAACATTCCTCGTCAACCAAGCACTCCCCTACTGTTACAGCAGCCAGAGATGTGGGACTTAGGGAGGGAGCAGAAGAACAAGGAGAGAAGTAGGAGCCCACAAGAGGCTTGGGTGATGATCCCTAAAGGAAAAACTAAGTACTGCCCATTTGCCACACATTAGGTAGGCTTAGCCTACATTGTCATTTGTTCCCATCCTGCTTGATCCCATTCAGCACATACCTGTGGAGTACATGCTCTGTGAAAGGAGATGTACTTAAGAGTGCAGTGTGTGTTGAGTGTCTTCAGAGAGTTGCTGGGCATTAGTGGAGGTTTGGGGTCGGCTTGCCTCCCTTTAAGAAATGGACAGGTTCAGGTCTTTAGCCTATTGGTTAAACACATGGGAATAAGTAATGGAGAGAAATAGTAGCTGTTTAAAAAACAATACTGGTTTTTAAGGGAACATGTCATTGGCAAGTGAAGAAAGGAATCAAGAAATGTCACATTATTAAGGAATTGTTATTTGAGAGTTTAAACTGTTTATGGGACCTTTACCAAAGAAATGTCACATAGGGAGAAGATATCTGGGCCTTCTGTGAGTATCAGCTCAGTGTGAGCCAATGTGAATGGATACCAAAACTACTGTGTCTGGGCTGTGTTAGCTTAAGTGCAGAGGAGGAAAGGGAATGGCATTCCTGCCCCTTTGTAGTTGGACCTTGTAGAAGGCTGCATTCAGACCTCTGCCACATTTTAAAAGAACATGGAGGAATTAGACTATTCAAAGGACAACCAGAAGAATAAGAAGTCTAGATATCATTTCATATGAGAAACAGTCAAGAGGAAATGGAAATTTTAGCATGGAGAAGTAAAAACATAGGCAAGATATGATATTTGAAGGAGTAACATGAAAGAAAAATTAGAACTTTTCTCTCTGATCTTATGTTCAAGCTGGGATCCACAGACCAAAGTTAGAGATGCTGTTCTTAAGTGTGAGAAGACTTCTCTTAAAAATTAGAGAGTAGCCCTGGCTAGTGTGGCTCAGTGGATTGAGCACCAGCCTGCAAACCAAGAGGTCACCAGTTCTATTCCGGTCAGGGACTTTCCTGGGTTGCAGACCAGGTCCCCAGTAGGGAGCGTGTGAGAGGCAACCACACATTAATGTTTCTCTCCCTTCCCGTCCTTCTAAAAACACATAAATAAAATGTTTTTAAAAATAAATAAAAATTATGGAGTACGCATACAAATGCTTTTTAAGCTCATGTGTCAGACACTGTTTTACTTATCTTCATGTTGTCTGATTTTCACAACCACACAATGAGATAAATGCTTCATGATGTCTACAGATGAGGAAATTGGGTCTTAGAAAAGTTATTAGAATTCATAGCCTAATTAGTAGAAAAACTATTCAAGTCCATGCCTTCTACCTGCAAGCCCATTACCCCGTTTTATTAAAATTAGCAGCCTAAAAAAGGAAACAAGTTTCCAGTTGTGATGAAAAGCTTCTTGCCACAGGAAAGGTTCAAGAGGCTGAAAGGTCTGTCAGGTGTGGTTGATAAATTGGTTTGGGAAGTTGGATTACTTGACTTGTGAGACCTTTATTGTTTCTGGGCACTGTGAGTAGATAACTTTTTCTTCTAGGATATTACCCATTGGTGGCCAGTATAGAAGAGGCTCCTGCCTCTCTGAGGTAATCATGAAGAGTAAGCAGGCCCTCTGAGCTTCAGAGCTGCAGTAATCCCCCTCTCTCGTCCTTCCCCCCACCCCATTCCCAAAGACTGGCTTTATCTCATGAGCACTATTTATGAAAGCTTTTTAGTAATTTGAATCAAATACTTCTGATTTTAGTGTGAGTGCAGAGAAATTTAATGGGCTTTACATTCTAAGTATCTTGAGTCTATACATTTTTATTTTCAGAGTTCTAAGAAAACATATATTCTAAGTTACCGAAACAGATATGAGCCATGCTGTGGAGATAGCCACTGCCCACAGACTGTTTTTGCATTGATACTAGAAAATAAGAAAGCAAATCTTTCTCTACAGGCAAAATCAACTTATACATGCAGACTTAGGAAAAAGTACATTTCCAATTGTTCATATGGAAAATAGCACAATAATTAAGAATAAACTGTGTGTCACATACCCACAACTAGAAACCTCCTTTTGCCCCACCCTGTGTTATGCTGATTTGGACACAAACTAAACTGATACTGAAAGAGATATTTCAAATGTGTAATATTTCCCTTTTCTTCAAATCAGGAATGGCTTGCGAAAGGACATGGGGAGTACAGAGAAATCCCTAGTGAAAGAGACTTTTTTCAAGAAGTCAAGGAGAGTAAAAAAGTGGTTTGCCATTTCTACAGAGACTCCACATTCAGGTGTAAA
>VMDR010026502.1:0-13982 GCA_007922815.1 Macrotus californicus
GAACATTTCCTCGTCCTTTTTGGTATTGCTACTAATACCTGGAAAGTGAGGATATATTCTTTTTAGTTAGGAGATATTGGTTGTAAATAGCAGTATGTATCTGTGAAGAACAAATTCAGGAGTTTGGGTGGTATAATGGAAAATATAGTTTAGAATTAAAAAAACCAATGTTTCAATTCTACCTCTTTGTTATCTTGAAACATATAACTTAAGCCTCAATTTCTGCATCTTTAAAATAAGGTTGTCATTCCCACTTTATTGATTTCATAGATTTACTGTTATGGTCAGATAAGATTGTGTGAAGAGGGAACATATTTTCACCTTCAGATTGTCAAAGGCCACGCAGATATTTTAAATAAGACAATAGTGCATCAGCATAACATGATTATAGGTCTTCGTACCTGCAGTAAAAAAGAAATATCTACATTGATTTGGGTCCTTTGAGTATTTGGCAGAGAGCAGGTAGTCCAGCTATCTTAATCTGGGTAAATGCCAAAAACAGTCATGGAAAGCAAGATACTGTATTTTGTTGTATATAATGTGCTCCCATAATATAATGTGCACCCACGTTTTTGGCTCGAACTTTCAGGAAAAAAATCCTTCGTTTTAATTTTTTAAATTCAATTATTTATTTATATTTAGAAACAAAACTGATTATCGTATTTCAGGGTATTATTTTGCATATGACATCATTATGGTTCTCTAGAGATTCACTTTTAATGCATAAGCATAAATAAATGAATTAAAAACATGTATTTAGATGTGGAACTAGTTATGTCCATGTATAATGAACATCCTTGTGTTTCCCTCAAATATTTAGGCAAAAAAGTACACATGATACATGGCAGAATGCAGTAATCATGTTTTGAACTTTATCTGTACTGTGGTGAAACATCTCCAGTATTTTCAGTTATTTATCTGTTATGCTACACATATAGTGTCTTCAGATTATTTGTAGCTGGAAAACTAAACTAAACAGGATTGGACATGGAAACTAGCATTTTAGTTGGTTGTGTCTAGGGCAGTGGTTCTCAAACTTCAGTGCCCATCACAATCACCTGGGGAGCTTGATAAAACACAGATTACAGGACTACACCCCAAAGTTCCTGATTCAGTAAATCTGGGACTGATGATTTGCATTCTAGCAAGTTTCCAGATAATGCTGATGCTGCTGTTCCGCGGACCACACTTTGAGGGTCAGTGTTTTAGAGAAACATCTAATTTGTATCTTCCAAGCTGATCCATACTTTCTCAGGACAACAGAAATAACTGAGCCTGCCCTTGGCAAATCAGGGTAAAGGGTCATCCTAATTTTACCTAATGGAAAAATCTTTTTACGAAGAGGTTTATGTAATAGAATTGTCATCTGGTGGATGACTCTGATACCCAAGTTGCATTTATTTCATTATGTTAAATTGCCAATACATGATTTAATCAGTTTTCCCCTTGATTCCTGTCCTTGTAAATGTTAATTGAAAGAGAATAGAAGTATTCTGGATTCTTTAGTTGATTTATTTTCCCATGAATACTAGCAAAATTATTGTAGATGACTTCTTTTGTTGGATGCGTGGTTGGATTAAATAGTAGAAAGGAATTTCCAAGTTTGTTTTTTACAAGCCACAGGAATAGGTACATAATACATTGCAACCCAGTGTTCAGATATGTAAGTGTGTACATAGCTCTAAAACAAAAGTTTCCAAACAGTGCTATTCTAACCTTGTGTAGTACGTGCAGTCTAATCTTTGCTATTTTGCTTAGCCGTTTTTTGATGTTAGTTGTGGTCCCCTAAATTGATTTCATGACCTAACTGGTTATAGCCCACTGTTTAAAATCACTGTATAGAGGACTTCTGTGATTCCAAGAAACTGTGACATAAGTTTCTGAAAGGTAATTGGTTTAACCTCAGTTTTCTTCCCTGTGATTCTTCTCAGACACTCCAGTCATTCTCCACTATTACACAAACCTAGCAGGGGAAGGCCTCAGGAGTTGGGGCAGAAAGGAAAATGATGCTGTTTTTACCCCATCCTGCTGTCTGACTTGTTATTAGCTTTAGTACTCTTAACATTTATTCCCTCTGAAAATTGGCAGATGCTCTATTTTATTTTCCAATTTTTAAAAATTTAACCCTGGCTGGTGTGGCTCAGTGGATTGAGTGCAGCCTGCAAACTGAAAGGTCGCTGGTTCGATTCCCAGTCAGGGCATATGCCTGGATTGCCAGCCGGGTCCCTGGTTGGGGGCATTTGAGAGGCAACGGATTGATGTACATCAATGTTTCTCTCCCTTTCTTTTTCCCTCCCTTCCCCTCTCCCTGAAAATAAATAAATAAAATCTTTTTTAAATCTTTAAAAAAAGGAATCATTAACTATAATGTGAAATTAAAGTAATGGAAATTTGGCTAAGAGGTAAAGAGAACATTAAAGAATACAGTAAAAGTAGATAGCAGGCATAGCCATTATCTATAAGACTGAGGCAGAGCATGGAAGAAAGGAACAAATCTGGCAGCCAGACCTTTTTGTGGAGGGGCATGGCAGAGGCCCACTGGATAGCAGAGAATATAGCTGAGTGTCCAAAAATATTAAATGGAAAATTCCAGAAATAAACAATTCATAAGTTTTCAATTGTGTGCCAGTCTGAGTCACGTGATGACATCTCATGCTGTCCTACTCTGTCCTGCCCAGACATGAATCATCCCTTTGTCCAGCATCTCCACACTGTAGATTCTCACCACCAGTTAGTCACCTAGTAGCCACTCTAAGTTATTAGATCCAGAGTGGCAGTGTTGCAGTGCTTGTGTTTAAGTCGCCGTATTTACTAGTGGCCCAAAGTGCAGGAGTAGTGATGCTGGCAATTCGGATATTCCAAAAAGAAGTCATTACATCGCTTCCGTTAAGTGAAAACATGAAAGTTCTCAGCTTAATAAGGAAAGAAAAAACATTGTATGCTGAGGTTGCTAAGATCTATGGCAAGAGCAAACCTGTCTGTGAGGTTGTGAAGAAGGAAGCAGTCATGCTAGTTTTACCCTCACACCTCAAACTGCATAGTAAGTTAGAGACACAGTTCATTAGTGCATTGTTAAGCTGGAAAAGGCATTCAGTTTATGGGTGGAAGACACGAACAGAAAATGCGTTCCAACTGGCAGCATTGTGTTGCACCAGAAAGCATTGAGCCAATAGGAAGACTTCAGCAAGGGGTCCCCTGAAGTGAGTGATCACATTCATATAACCTTTATTTCAGTGCGTTGTTACAATATTTCTATTTTATTATTAGCTATTGCTAATCTCTTACTGTGCCTAATTTATAAATTAACCTTTGTCGTAGGTATACATACAGGAAAAAACATAGTGTAAATAAGGTTCAGTACTATCTACAGTTTCAGGCATCCACTGGGTGTCTTAGAATGTTTCCCCCCAGATAAGGGGAACTACTGTACAAAAAGGTGAGTGTTACTGCTCCTGAGGAAGGAAGGTGGACGTATAAACTATAATAAAAGCATAATGTGATCAGGGCTTAATACAGTATGTAGAGAATATTTTGGCCTGAGCATGGGATAAAGTGTCAGCCTGCCTTTCTTTAGGCATCGGGGAGCAAGAATGAAGCAGATAATATAGTATCTCTTACTCTCCTCATGCTAACTCTTGTACTCCTTTCGGTAGCCCTTACGAATGAGGCAGGTAGTGTGACTGCCAGCAAACGCGGCCTAGAGACCTGAGACAACTTTTCCTACCAGTGTTATTTAGACACAGGATCCAACTCAAATCCAGTATATTCATCTCTTAAATCGGTGGTGTACTTTGAAATGCAGAAGGCTACAATAGTAAAAGTTCACCAAATGTCAAACACAGGTTAAGGTACTACTATGAAGATTTAAAAAGTGAATTAGATATGTCCCAGCCCTTAAGGGGTTTATGGTCTGGTAGTGCTAGTAGATGTGATACGGGCTCTGATTGAGGTACCAGAAAAAGCTTAGAAATGGTTAACAATCAAAGTGTAAAAATAAGAAAAAAACAGAAAGGTAGTTGTCACTTACTGCACATCTGCTAAGTGCTGCACTTTTTACCTTTCTCACTATAAATCATCCAGTCTCATTGTAGTGTAGACCCTGTGTTAGACAGTTATTGGAAATAAGGCTGGAAAGATAAACTCATTACCCATGTTGGATCTATGTAGATAGGTACTAGGTTGTGACAGGTTAACATAGAGTTTGAACTTTGGTCTGTAGACAGTAGGAAGGATTGACATTTTTAAAGGAAAGAGTACAGAATTATAGTTATGATTAAATTAGAAGATATATGTATATACTTGATACACACACGGACACACATATATATTCATGTTGTAGTACGGTGGCAGAGACACACTAGATGTTAAATGTAATCCTTTCCTTCTACTTTTCCCATCCTCCCCTGATACAGTCGTAGGTAGGGCAGATTAGAAAGCTCAGGCATAGTTACATGGTTATTACAGTGGTCCAGGAAGGAGGTAAAAAAAGAAAAGGCCTTACCTAAGGTGGCACAGTAGTGAAGGTGAAGAGGATGTTACTGGTGAAAGCTAGAATTAACAGAATTTAGGGAAGGATGTTGTAGGAAGTGAAAAAATTAAAGATGAAGATAATTTGAGGCACTTTACATTTCAGGAGGGTGCATATTTCAAATATAGGTGCTTTTTCATTTTTTTTAAATATAAAAGTAATGAATACATGTCAGTGTTAAAACACTAAAATTGCAGGAGATTGGATATTGAAGGTGAGGGTGAAAGATGACATTATATAAAGAGAAATGGGTCAGGGGAAATACAGAAGTTAAAACTTTGATAAGAGTCCTGACCAGTGCGACTCAGATGGACGTCATCCTGCAGAGCGAATATACAGCAATTAACAAATGAATGCATAAGTAAGTGGAACAACAGACTGATCTCTCTCCTCTCCACTTCCTCTCTCTAAAATCAATTTTAAAAAATTTAAATTTAAAAGTGCAGAAAAATAAAAACTTGGGTAAAGGTAAAGGCAAAGAGGTTTTCTAAAGAGTGCATGGCAGGAGTAAACTGCTCAGGTTAGGCTTCTCCACTCACTTGTGTTTCCATAGCTGTGCAGCGAGTAGTGGCTAATTAAATACTGTGGTTGGAGCTCTTCCTAAGTCAGTTTTTAAAATGAATTTTACCTTCCAGTGAGGCCAGACTTCTGTTGTTCTGAGCTCAGGTCTAACTTTGATTTCCTAGAGACCATGACATACCCCGCATGGTGAGATCATCTCAGATCATAAGTGTTCTTTCCTTCCTCCTCCAACATTTACAGCAGAGAATATTGTTTTTATCTCTGAAACCACCCAATTATATTAATTATGTTATACACACACACAGCCAAAAAGTCTCCATATTTAAAAATCGGAATATCACCTAACTCACTTTATGAAGGTAGGTGCGTATTATAAAAGCTTCCTAGAGGTTATGGCACTTGAGTTAGGTTGTAAAGATAAGTAGCTGTTAGCTAAGTGGACAAAAAAGTCACTGAGTACTGGAGAAAAAACACAAAATATACTAAATAAATATGTGCGATGTTTCAGTGTGTAAGAAATACTGGGAATCAGAAACTTGCAGCTGAGGTTATCACCCTTAATGATTTTCATGGCTTTGGTCTCTTCCCACAATACATGTTTTAGTACTTTAATCCTATGAAACAAAGATACAGAAATATTAGATGGTTTTCATTGCAGGAAGGAGGGCCAGTTCTCCATATCTTCCTATTTTCTTTTCATTTTATTGATTCTCTAGCAACTCTTTAAGCCTTGTTAGCATACATGGTTTGTATATATTTTAGTGTCAGAGAAAAGATGTCCTACCTTCTTAAAGCTACAACCTTTGGGAGCTATCTTTTATTTCTTTATTTCTAAGCTCAATGCCTGGCATACAGTAAGTACTTAATATTTTTTGAGTGACTATCTCTTCCCTTCTCTGTTAGCCTTTAGTGGCAGATTTCTCAAATGCCCTATATTCTGTTTCCTTTTCCTTTATCACTGACTATTCATATTTCTAGTGTTTGAGTTACTTTACTTATTACATTGGGAATTGTAGACAGAGTCAGCAAGACTGGAAATGGGAAACTAACTTAAAAGTCTAAGGAAAAGGAGGAACGAAAGATGACTTATCATAGTTTAGTGTATTTGTTTCCTGGGGCTTTGTAACAAATTATCATTAACTTGTTTTAGGGCTTAAAAACAACAAAAACCTTTTCTCTTACAGTTCTGGAGGTCAGAAGTACAAAATCCATAAATCAGGAGGGCCGTCCTCCCTTTGAAGGCTCCAGGGGAAATCCTTCCTTGATTTTTCCAGCTTCCCATGGCTCCAGGTGTTCTTTGGCTATGGCAGCATAACTCCAGTGTCTCTCCCTTTGTCTTCAAGTGGCCTGTGGATCTGTCTTTGTCTCTCTCTGCCTTCTCTTTTAAGGACACTTGTCATTGGATTTAGGCTCCAGTCTTGAAATCCTAAGTTATATCTGCAAAGATACTTTTTGCAAATAAGGTCACATTCACAGGTTCCAGGAGTTAGGACTTGGGCCACTCTTCGACCCACTATGGTAGGGTGCCAGATCAGTATGTAACTGAAGTAACAGAGCGGGTTGTTGTCTTAGATGTAAAGGGGGCAGTGTGTGGAAAACTAACAGCATAAAAACAACTCTGAAGTCATTTTATTTAAAAGACCGTTTTAAGTAGTGAATATTTTCTTCAGTTAATTTTAGAAAATATATATTTAGATGTTTGAACTCAAGGTCAGATGGGTTTGGTTGGAGATTTTGCTCCTTGGCTGTATTCATCTTGAAGAATCTTCAACTTAACATTTTTACTAAAACTTTTGAATTTGCAAAATTTAGAATTTTTGCATTTGAGCCTGGTATTTATTTGAAGTAGGTAGGAATGCTGTTTTCTTTTTCCTATTTTACAGATGTGGAAATGGGCCTCAGTTTCTATGATTTGTCCATGGTCATATGTTATAAAATAATACAGGTGGATTTGAAAACTGTTTTTAAGAACTGTAAAGCTTTGTTGGTTTTATTGATTTTTTAATTTAAAAAGAGAAGAATTTATTGTTTTTCATGTTCCACATGCTTTCCAGTTTGGAATGTTAACACAGAGAAGAATTAAGATTTTTCTATGTTTGCAAAATAAGTTACTAATATTTAAACCAACTTGCCACATCTTTGTGTGGTATGTAGGTTCTTTGGTATGACTTTAAAATACATAGTTCTTCAGTGGATTGCTTTTAGCTGTTCATTCATGGAACTTTTGTTACTTTTTTCTTTTTATTTTATTTATCTTTTTTTTAGGACTATGTAGTAGGTGACAGTATGCAGACATTTCAGGATGATAGTTGGACAAAACTTTTCTTAAGTGGTTAGGAATTGGTCCTTCTTTTCTAACCTTTGCTTGTTTTTATTTATTTATGTATTTATTTAAAATCTTTTTTTTATTCTGAGCCACACCAGCCAGGGCTTATTGTTCAATTACAGTTGACACTTTATATTTTAAAGTAAAGCTGTTTATCTTATGATTTAAAAAAAATCGAGCCATCACCAATTTTTAAAAATTGTCTTGAAATTGGTAGAAGTTAAAGATGAGGAAAATAAAAGGCAGTAGAATACCTAGCACTTACACCAGTGTTTCTTGTGGAGAAGGACCTATTATTACCTAAAAATCACTGAGGGACTTATTAATTAAATTCTTGGGCCAAAGACAGACTAAATCAGAGTTTCTGGGGTGGTAGGGCTTTAAGAATCTGCATTTTTAATGAGTGTTACTTATAATTGTTTGGCATTGCTGCGGTATTTAGGTACTCAGTTTTCCCCACAACACTGTGTCCTACTGAGAACGGGGACTTGGACCCTGAATAAAGGAAGAGGTTAAGGTGACTTAATGGTATGAACTCTTAACAGCAGCATTATTAAGTGTAATAATTTGTATTAATTAAGGAATGGTTGAATAGCCAAAGCAATCTTAAGAAAGAACAAAGCTGGAGGTATCATGTGCCCTGTATTTAAACTATATTAGAAGGCTGTGGTAATCCAAACAGTATGGTATTAGCATACAAATAGATACATAGATAAATGAAACAGAATAGAGAGTGTAGAAATAAACCCTCATGACCATACAGTCCCTTAATTTGTGAAAGAGGAGCCAAGAATATACATTGGGGAAAGGACATCTCTTCTATAAATACTATTGGGAAAACTGGACAGCCACATGCAAAAGAAAGAAACTGGACCACTATCTTACACCACATGCAAAAAACTAACTGAAAATGAATTAGTCTTGACTATAAGACCTGAAATCATACAGCTCTCTAGGAGAAAACACAGGCAGTAAATTCCTTGACATTGGTCTTGGCATTGATTTTTTTTTTTTTTTTTTTTGGATCTGACACCAAAAGCAAAGGCAACAAAAGCAAAAATAAAGAAGTGGTAGTACATCAAACGAAAATGTTTCTGTACAGGAAAGGAAACAGAGAGACCAGTGGTTTGTTCAAGGTTACCCAAGTAGTGTTTTAACCACTGTTACACAATGCTAACAGTTCATTCAGAATCTTGATACTGATTGGCGGATATTTTGGTAAACATCAAAAACTTTTAATCTGTAGAAAGTGATTTAGAGTGTGAGCTGTGTACATTTAGAGAATGATCAGGGAGGTACCAGCGGCAGCGAAAAGCCAGCCATGGGAGTCTGCCTACATGGAGAGAGGGAAGAGGAAGTGTGAAGGCCTTGCAGGATCCAGTGGTAAGAGATGGATTTGGAAGGCCACTTTTATGTTTGTTCTGTTTCTGTTTAATTCTGCAATTATAAAACATACGCTTTTTATAAAACAAACATTTTTTTTGCTAGTTACTCTCTTCATATGGTTTTAAATACCATCTTTTTAAAAAAATATATTATGCTACTACAGTTGTCCCATATCCCCCCCTTTATTCCCCCTCTGCCCTGCACACCCCCTCCCACCCACATTCCCCCCCTTTAGTTTATGTCCATGGGTCATACATATATAAGTTCTTTGGCTTCTACATTTCTTATACTATTCTTAATCTCCCCCTTTCTATCTTCTACCTACCATTTATGCTTCTTATTCCCTGTACCTTCCCCCCTCCCACTTCCCCACTGATAACCCTCCATGTGATCTCCATTTCTTTGATTCTGTTCGTTCTAGTTGTTTGCTTAGTTTGTTTTGGTTTTTAGGTTCGATTAATAGCTGTGAGTTTGTTGTCATTTTACTGTTCATATTTTTGATCTTAGATAAGTCTACTTAACATTTCATATAATAAGGGTTGGGTGATGATGAACTCCTTGAACTTGACCTTATCTGGGAAGCACTTTATCTGCCTTTCTATTATAAATGATAGCTTTGCTGGATAGAGTCATCTTCTTGGATGTAGGTCCTTGTCTTTCATGACTTAAAATAGTTCTTCCTAGCCCCTTCTTGCCTGCAAAGTTTCTTTTGAGAAATCAGCTGACAATCTAATGAGAACTCCTTTGTAGGTAACTGTCCCCTTTTGCTGCTTTTAAGATTCTCTCCTTCTCTTTATTCTTGGCTAATATAATTATGATGTGCCTTGGTGTGTTCCTCCTTGGGTCCAACTTCTTTGGAACTCTGAGCTTCCTGGACTCCCTGGAAGTTTATTTCCTTTGCCAGATTGGGGAAGTTCTCCTTCATTATTTTTTCAAATAAGTTTTCAATTTCTTGTTCTTCCTCTTCTTCTCGCACCCCTATGATTCGGATATTGGAACATTTAAAGACATCCTGGAGGTTCCTAAGCTTCTTCTCATTTTTTTGAATTCTTGTTTTCTCATTGTGTTCTAGTTGAATGTTTTCTTCCTTCCTTCTCCAAACCATTGATTTGAGTCCTGGTTTCCTTCCTGTCACTGTTGGTTCCCTGTAGACTTTTCTGTATTTCACATAATGTAACCTTCATTGCTGCCTGGGTCTTTTTTATGCTGTTGAAGTACCCAGTGAGTTCCTGGAGCATCCTGATAAACCAGTGTTTTGAACTGTGCATCTGATAGGTTGGCTATCTCTTCATCACTTAGTTGTATTTTTTCTGGAGCTTTGATCTGTTCTTTCATTTGGACTTTCTTTTGGGGGGGGGGTCTCCACATGCCTGTTAACATAGTAAAAGGGGCATAGCCTTAGGTGTTCCCCAGGGCAGGGCAACCCAGGTTGCTACGTTGTGACGCTATATGTGGGAGAAGATCCGAGAGGGAAGAGTGCCCTTTGCTCTGCTCTCTGCTGGCTTTCAGTCACTTCCCCCGCTACCCACAGTCAAATTGGGCCCTTCTGGTGCTGATTCCTGGGTGGGTGGGCTTGTGTACGTTCTAGGACCCTGTGGGTCTCTCCAACAAGCTCTCCTGTGAGGCTGGGAGTTTCTCCCACTGCAGCCACCTTAACCCCCACAGGAGCCTTTCAGTCAGAGACTTTGAGGCTTTATTTCTTGGAGCTAGAACCCTGGGTTGTGCGATCTGTCTCTCTCCCCAGTGTTCCTCCCGGTTTATCCGCATGCAAATATGGGACCGCCCAGTCCACAAGCCACCGCCTCACCGCAAGTCCTCTCCACCCACCTGCCAATCTCTGCCCCTCCTACTGGTCTGGATGAATGTTTATTCTTTAACTCCTTGGTTGTTGGACTTCCATACAGTTTGATTTTCTGTCAGTTCTGGTTGTTTTTTGTTTTTAAATTTGTTGTCTTCTTTTGGTTGTTGGAGGAGGCACAGTGTGTCTACCTATGCCTCCATCTTGGCCAGAAGTCTAAATACCATCTATGCTAATGGACTACATCTCCAGCCTGAACATCTTTCCTGAAGTCTAGATTCATACCCAATTGCCTACTCAACTTTACTACTTGGATGTCCAATAAATACCTCAACTCAAAATAACTGAACTGGAACTAATGATCTTTCCTGCTCTACCTACAATTTACCCCAACTCATTGATTCTTCCATTTGATCAGGCAAAAAATATTGGAGCCATACTTACCTACTTCTCTCAAAATCCACATCAACACTCTCAACAAATTGTCTTGGCTCTGCTTCAAGAATGTATACAGAATTCAGTAACTTGGAACCACCTCCACTGTGACTGCCCTGATCCAAGCCACCATTTCTTGCTTGATTGAGAAAGCCTCTTAGCCAGTCGTTCTCTTGGCTTCCTCTCTCATCTGCTTTTACTTACAGGTTCTTGTCATTGTAGCAGCCAGAGTAATAATGTTAGAATTTAAGTCAAATTATATCATTCCTCTGCTCAAAACCCTCCAGCAAATGTGTCTCCCATTTTAATACACATAAACATAAATCCTGCAGTGTCTATTATGCATATATCTCTTCCTTTAGAGGATTTAGCCAAATTGGCTTTACTGCAGTTTCTCCAGCACATACCACCTTATATCATTTCCTGTTTCCTCAGCCTAGAGTGCTCTCTTAGTAATCCATCTGCCTGTTTCCTCACCTCCTTCAGTCTTTACCCAAATCTCCTCTTATCAGTGAGAGAGTACCTCCTTTAAACCCCACACCCTTTTCCCTTCCCCCATTGTTCCAGGTCCCATATCTTTACTCTGTTGTGTTTTCTCTGGACCAAAACGTTTAACATCTTAAAACTAACATACAGTGCCCTCTTTGTCTCTGTGTTTCTGTCTCTCTCTAAATATACACATACACATAAATATATACACACATTTTTTTGAAGGTTTGTTCCTTGTCCCTTTCTCCTTACTGTTTACTTATTGTTCACTGATATATTGCAGTTGGTAAGACTTAGAACATAGTAGACACATATTTCTAGAAAGACTGACATTTGACAAGCATTGAAGATACATGTGGTTACATTGAAAATGAATAAAACTTGATTTGTGCCCTGGTGTTTTGGTTAAAGGTCTCCTTTCTGCATAGCTGACCAGTGATACAATAGAAGTTCTTAAAAGGTCTGTGCATCAGTTTTGTGGGGTTATTAGCTACTTGAGCTGCTTTGATGTTCCTTAAATCTGTTAAATTAAGCTCGAATTTAACCTGAATATTCAGAGAAATGGCTTATTTAATTGTTTTAATATTAATCCATATAATAGAGCACTTAAAAACAGCTTAACACAGTAATTACAATCACAAGTGCTCTCAGATTTTAAAATGCAGTAAAAGTTGTCTTCAAGTTTCAAATTAGCACGCTCAATCATAAAATAAGGATTGGCCCTTTAGAAAACTGATGACAATGGCCAGGAAGCAAGATCTCAGATGCTTTTCTTTTCTCTCTCTCTCTTTTTTTTTTCCTTGACAGCCAAGACAGTTTTTGTAGTAAAATAGGACAGAAAGAAGGCTTTATAACACTTGTGTATCCATTATGTACTGGAGATACATTCTTGAGTATGATCGCCATCTTAATGGAGTTTATATTCTGTTGGGGGTCACATTCTGATGGGAGAGCCTATAAAGCATTATGATATAGTTCATTATAAAGCAATATGAGGAATTAAGGATGATTTTGAATTTGTTGGTGTGATCCATGGGAAGGCAATTCCAGAGATAAGAAAATCTGAAGGAGAGGCTGAGTTTGATCTGAGTTGTTGGTTGGGAGGATGGTGGCAGGAGAATGAAAAAGAAGGGATTAGGTTTTAGAATTTTGAATTTCAGGCCTGAAGGAATTAAAGTAGACACATTGAGTAGGCAATTGGAAATAATGAGACTGAAGTTAAAATGGTGGCTAGAGAGATGAATTAGATAATCACTAATTTGTAGAATTGAGTTGAGGCTCTAGAGCTCAATTATTTCTCTTAGGTAAAAAGGTAACCAAGATTGGATGGTGGAGAAAACCTCCAGTGTTTAAGGCTTTCATGAATGAAGAGGACTAATTGTCACAGAATTAAGAAACCAAGGAGATAGTTACAGCCTGATAAAGCCAAAAGAGATTATTTGCAAGGAGGTTGTAGGTAGATAAACTATGGTTTGTGACACAAGTAGATCCTATTTTTGGATCAAATAAGATGAGGACTGAGAAAAGGCTAGCTAATTCAATTTGGCAATTTGGAAAAGCATTGGTGATTGTGAATCAGATACTGCAAGTATTTGGAAACATTTATCCGGAATTAAAATAGAAGTCAACAAATACTGAATAAAAGCTGTCTGTAAACATAACTCACTCTAATAAATGGCCTGTAATAAAATTAAGGAGACTTGGTGTACACCACAATGGCACTTGGATATATTCTCTGCATTCAGAGATACTTTGATTACCTGAAGAAAGAATGTGAATTCTTGAAAGTGAAGAACTGAAGGATAAGCATTTTCTGTATTTAAGCAGCACTTAATCAGAATAAGTGGTATTGGTATTACTAGAGCAGTATATACTCTCTTGTGAGGTAAGAAAGGGTTGTCAGGCTCTCGTATCACTTAAATGGCTGTTAGATGATTCTTGAGGTTCTTTAGCAATAAAATCTGTGATTTCTAATTATGTTTTTTTCTATATGGGAAAATTTAGGGTGTTAAAAATAGAAAGAAAAGACACAGAGGAATCTTAAATACATACTACTAAGTGAAAGAAGTCAGACTGAAAAGGCTACATACTATATGATTCCAGCTATATGACATTCTGGAAAAGGCAAAACTATGGAGATGGTAAAAAGACTAGTGGTTGCCGGGGTAAGGGGTGAGGGGTGAGGGAGGGACTAATAGATGGAGAGGAGGGGATTTTTAGGGCAATGCAAGTATACTGTAATGGTGGATACATTGTACATTTGTCAAAACCCTAATGTGAACTAAGGACTTTGAGTGATGATGCTGTGTCAGTGTAGGTTCATTGATTGTAACAAAACAATTTTTACTACTCTGGTGCGGGATGCTGACAGTGGAAGAGGTGCTGTGCTTAATATGGGGCAAGGAAAATATGGGAACTTGCTGCTATACTTTTTGCTCAGTTTTGGCTGTGAACTTAAACTGCTCTTAAGTAATAAAATCTACTTTAAAAAAAGAACT
>VMDR010026503.1:0-13993 GCA_007922815.1 Macrotus californicus
TTACCTATTCTTATGGCTGAGGGTTTTTGACACAAAGAATAAGAGAAAGACTTGTAAATATGAACTTTTTATACTTTGTGATTTCCTTAACCATGTGAATGTATTAGATAGATGATAGATAGATAGATGATAGATAGATAGATAGATAGATAGATAGACAGATAGTGGATGGATAGATGAATGGACGGATGGATGAATGGATGGATAGGCAGACTTTTTTTAAAAGTGTGCTTATCTTTAAAATAGTGGCTAGAAAGGATCATTACCCTGACTAATTGCTTCCTACTGCATCTTTCTCATCAAGACTGCAGAATTTTAAATAGTTGTTTTTTTCTGAAGAGTTGCTGAAGACCTAATAAAATCTAGTAGATAACACAGAGATGGACACACATGCACTTTGATGTGCACACACACATACACACACATGCAAAAAGGACTGGCTGGTTTTATTGCTTTGCTGTCAAGACAATTTTCTTGTTGTTGTTTCCAAGTTTAAGGACTTTTCCTGCCCAAATCCAGGAGATTACTCAATTAAAGAAAGGTACATCTATACACAAACTACCTGCCTAAAATGAGGTAATCATTTAGATGGATCTAAACCTAAGGGTCATTAACAATGCAAGTATCAGGTCACACTGATAGATAAGTAAATTTGGTAAAACAGTTCGCCTAACATAGTTTGTGACTACAATCTGAGCAAAATCCAACAGTTTAGATAGTTTCAAATATGCTGCGACCAAGCAGTGTTCTGTGGTATTATCACAGATGTGTGAGCACACTGCTGTTGTAAATTTGCTGTGTGACACTCAAGAATTACTAAGGGATTCATTTGTCCCTTTTATTAAAAAAAAACTAGCATACTCTTCATCTCTCTCACTGGAACATGATGGGGATTAATTAAGAATTTTTTTAACTTAACAATATTTTTAGATCCGCAATTCCAAAAATAATACAAAAAGCAAATAGCCTTGTCATAAATGTCTGACTATTTTGTCCTATTTTCAATGTAGTGACACTCAGACAGAGTTAAATCCCAAGGTCCCTTCCTGCTGCCAAACTCCAAAATGGAATCAACAGCAATGACCTCACCTCAATCTCCAGAAGGACTGGAAAATTACAACTCCAGGTGGCTCTTTCTGGCTTATGTCCTCAGGAGACCTTTACAGGACCTGTGCTGTGGGACAAGAGGCATACCTATACTTGGCATATTTATTGAATGCTTTGATCTGAATTTGCCTCCAATAAGCACCTTTGAAGTCCACATATTTCCTGAGACTACTGTCCTACAAATGCACAAAATGAGCCATGAGAACTATTAAACTGTGTCTCGACCTTCTGTGGAAGCTCAAATGAACCATCAGTAACAGGATAAGAGAACCAAGAGAGACTATAGCTAGTGATGGGTGCAATTGCTATCAGGGTAATTCTTATCTATTTCAGAGACAGGCTGTAAAGATCTTAGAAAATGTTTGCCAAGTGCTTTGAGTCCTAGAAAAAAAATGTTAGTGGAATCTTTTGAGAAAAAGAAAGGAAAAGAGGTTTTTTAAAAAGGCAGAAAGAGCAAAGGGAATAATAGAAATTCAAGTCAACAAATATTTGTTGAGCACCTACCAAGTACTAGGCCCTAGGCTCAGTACCAAGATGTGTTAGGTGCTTATAAGACAGCACTCTGGGGCAGGAAGGAAAGACAAATTTAAGAACAGCAAGGTAAATGAAAATAAAATTTTTGATGGGGGTGTTCCTGTTTTATTATTTGTTTGTTTGTTTGTTTGTTTGTTTACATTTCCAGCAACTAGCACTGCACTTCCCACAGAGAAGTCGGTAATGCTGAAGGCATGAATGAACAAATTATTGGACACATAACACTGGAAAAACACTTGTTTCTGTCTTCTTATCTTTTCATTTGTTTCCCTTTCTACATATTCCCCAGCCTGTGTCTTTAAAACTGTATTTATCACTTTTAAACAGTGCCTTTTAGAAGCACCATTTGGAGAGTTTGAAGTTCATTAGTGGCAACTATTCCTACCACTTGACTACCGTGCAGGGACAGCTTGCGGCCGACACTGAGATAACACGGCTAGAGACTGAATGTTCACATCCCCCCGCCCACAGTTCATATGCTGCAACTTACTCCCCAGTGTGATGACATTAGGAGGTTGGGCCTTTGAAAGTTGATTAGGTCATGAGGGTAGAGCCCTCATGAATAGGACTCGCACTCTTATCGTAGAAAAAGGTACAACGGGCTACCCTTACCCTGCTGCTCCAAAATTCAAACCTTGCAACCAGCTGCCTTTGTGTGAACCCTATACCTTCTTACCATTCTGACTCTGACTGAACTAAACTAGCTTGCCTAAAAAGACAATGTTCCTAGCAAAGGATACCACCATCCATTCCAGTGATCTTTTCCTTTCTCATTCTAAATTAATAAATTTTCATGTTAGTTTATACATGAACCTTCATGAATTTGGTTAAGAAATTTTGCCTTGGAACAAGCAGCCCTGTCAGGAGGGAAAACCCTCATCTCTGTAAATGATGGAGAATTCCTTCGGAGGCCCCTTGGCCTCCAGCCAGCTCACGTCTCTTAATGATGCACTGCCCTTGGCTCCATATCTTCCACACAAATATCACCTGATAATCATTCTTCATTTTACATGTGAGACCACTAAATCTGGGAATTAAACACCTTTGTCATGGATACTCAGTTAGTATAATCATGGGCTGGAACCCAGGCCTGTGACTCCGATTCCAGTGTACTTTTCTCCTCTGATTTTGTGGCAGGCACCTCTGGAGTCCCACACCAACATTGTCCTGAACAGGTAGAAATTCCGTCTCGGCTGAAATCCACATGAGCTCAGACTATCCTCAGGGTAACAGGGTCCCACATCAGGCCATATCCTCCATCTTCCTGCTTTCCACCGAAAGGTCCTTCTTGATGCCACAGATGCCTTCCCAGCCCATGTACAAGCACAGTCCAGAGGCTGCTCTCAGGGACGGCCCTCAACCCCAGGAGAAATGAGAGGAACTGGATAAATATCTGACTCCTGTCCTACAGGAGGAAACTTCTGAGAGGTAAGCTTTTCAGAAGTTCCCAGAAAAAAAAACAAGGTCTTGTTTCCTACAACAACCTTGATAACACCCCTTTTATTAGATTTTCTTCCATCTCTGTCTAACTCTTCTCCTTTCTCATTCTTCCTTCCTGGAATCACTTCCTCAGCATAGCACTCACGTTCTTTTCTTAAGCTTTACACTGAGAAAAACCCAGACTAAGACAAACTCCTTCATCCCCAGACTAAACCAAGGCACAACTTCTTCCCTCCTGAAACCCAAAAAGTACTTTCTCTCACTGTTGCTCTGGGAGGACCTATAAAAAGCACACCCTCAGGGCTTCACAAAAGCTACAGAAATAGTTTGAGACCAGGTTTTATCGCCCGTGTTCTGACCCAGTACATCAATAAATCTGAACTCTAGCTCAGAGAGACCCCGTTGGGTCCCATAAAGGGCCCTAGAAGCCAACAGAAGAAGTCACACTCTCCCTGAGTCCAGAAGAACACAATAGACTCTCCATCTTGTGGGATTCTGCAATGACTAATGTCCAAGTACTCCAATTATCTATTGCTATATAATAAGCTACCTAAAACTTAGTAGCTTAAAACATTGTCAGCATTTATTTTGCTCACAATAATATAGTTTTATAAATTCTGTCTTGACCCAGTTTTGAGGCCCTGCCTGGCTAGAGGTGGGTCAGTTCCCCTTCTTAAACAGGTGGTTAAGTCCACACCCCCAAGCACCTCCCTTATCTTGCTCTCACACTCAGGGCTACTATGAACACACCATAATCACCTGAGGGCAAGGTACCAGACAAGCAGGGACAACCCTTATGCCCCAGACCTGCTGCTATATTCTTCAAATTAGCCAATCCTCAGACTTGTCTTTTCTTCCTACAGAAGCCACAGTAATGGCACTTTTCCCATAGCTCCTGTTCTCCCCCTGACTTGTGACAGGCCCTGGTGTTTCCTCTAAGCGACTCCTTATAGCATACCATGTTCACTCCCCCGGAACGTAAGTTTAACAAAAATTGTAAAACTCCTTCCAGTTTCTCTTGATCTGCATCTGGTCTCACCATACCTTACCAAAGGTAAAATGGTTAAAATGCTCAACAATTCTGCCTTTTCAGCAGGGCTCAATGGGGACACCTCATCTCTGTTCCATGCAGTACCAGGTGGGGGCGCTGAAAGGCTGGGTGATAGAACCAACTGCCGGCTCCATGTTCACTCCCCAGTCTGCTACTCGATGCTGGCTCCCAGCGGGGGCCGCTGTTGGAAACACGGCTGGAATATCTACACACGGTCCTGCCATGTGACTGCTAAATGTGGGAGTGGTAAATGATTTAGGCAAATCACTCAGTAAATATAAATCTGGACTTGAGCACAGACTGAGTTCCAAGGCGAGCATCCCAAGAGAGAGTCAAGTGGATGCTATATCACCTTTTCTAATCTAGTCTCACAAATCATGTAGAATCACTTCTGCTGCATTCCTCATTAGAAGTGAGTCATTAAAACTGGCCTTTATTTTGATGAGAGGAGTGTCAAGGAATTTGTGGCCAGAGTGCCTACCCATTGCTGAACCTATCATTGACCTTGCCATATCATCTTGCCTTAAAGATCTGGTGCTTGTATTCTCTAACCTCCTGGAAACTGATCCCTAGACTTTTTAAAAAAAACTATAAGAGCTCTGAGACCTGTGGTCTTTAAAAGGCATGCAGTTCACCTTCCCATCAATCTACCATATAGTCACCTAGATTAGGTTTAAATGCTTTATGTGACAACAAGGCAGACTGATACTTCTCAAGCTGTCCATTTTCACTGAGAGCAACTCTACTAGAATATTCTTCCTTACCAAAGTCTACTTTTCCTCCAAAGTTCCAAGTTGTAGTTTCATTTGTAGTTAAAAGATTATACATACTAAATCTAATCCATGTTGCCTGTGATAGCTTTAAAATATTGGAAGACAAATTATCACATCTGCTGAAATCTTCTCTTTTTCTAGTTTAACATCTGAAATTTCCTTAGCTATTTCTTACAGAATACAGGCTTATAAGATCTTTCCTCAACCTTATTTTTTAAACTGAGTACAGTAATTTATTTTTTATTGTTATTCAAGTACAGTGGTCTCCATTTCCTCCCACCACTACCCCCCACCCATCCCTGACTCCCACCCTCAATCCTACAGTACAGTAATTTAAATTTATCCTAAATTAGTCCCATGTTAAAGAGTCTCTGGTCAGTTTTTCTTCCTGTCCTGATCTTTTCAAATTTTAGTTGTCCAAATCTCAGGTTTTGTCTTATCTAAAAATTATATGTATATAATTGATACATAATATATACACCATTTTTGCCATGTAGAGTGCACACTTTTTTGCCCAAAATTTTTAGGGAAAAATAAGAATGCACATTATATATCAGTAGTACTAATTCTATACCTATATAAATATCTTTTGATTCCTTTATTTATGCTTATGTATTAAAAGTTTAATTCTTTAGAGAAGGAAATAACAATAGAAAGCAATAATGATATCTGTATGTTCAAAAATAAATGCTAAAATTCCCTTATAATACAAAAGACAAGTATCTGACTATAAATAAATAAATAATTGAATTAAAAAGTTAAAACAAAAGATTTTTTCCTGAAACTTTGGGCCAAAAACATGGGTGCACATTATACACAGCAAAATATGGATAGTTAATTCATTGATTGAAATGCTAAAGAAAAGCTTAATGTATTCCCCCTGGTGAAAACAGATTCATTTTTGAACTCTCTACTGGCTATCCTAAATGTATGGATATTGAGAGACAATTTGTTTATTTTATATTACAATATAAAATATACTATGGCTTATAATACTGTCTTGATCTGCCAGCCTATTTTCTTTTTTAAAAAAGAAAATAAATTTCATAACTCTCTTTAAGAAATACTTAATGAACAAATTGACAGTGACCAGAGGGGACAGGGACAATGGGAGAAGGAAGAGGAGGGGAAGAAGCAGCAAAGGAACACAAATAGCAGACTCATGGGCAAGGACAAAGTGGGGGTGATTGACTGTGGGAGTGGCAGGGATGGGGTATGGGTGAGCAATGGGGAAAAAGGTGGGACAATAGTAACTGAACAACAATAAATTTAAAAAGTTAATGAAGTTAAAAAAAAGAAATGGGAGAATGAAAAAAAAAAAGTATTTAATGAATGACCAATATACACCCACTGCTGTTCTAGGCACCTGGACACGGTAAAGGCAAAATAGACAAGGTCTTGCTCTCTGTGGGGGAAAACAGATAACAAACAAACAGTCAAATAAATAAATAAGATCGTGTCAAAAGTGATAAATGCCCGGGACAGTGGGTAAATGGAGCTACTTTGATATGCGTGATCAAGGAAGACATAACATGTTTGACTGAAACCTTAAGAAAATAATCAGCTCTGTGCGTATCTGGAGTCAGAGTGATACAACAGAAGAAACAGTACATGCGAAGACACCATGGACCTATGTGAGAAACAAATAAAAGGACAATGTGGTTGTAGGTAATGAGTGAGGCAAAGAGTACATAGTAGAGTTGAACAGGTAGGTGGAGGCTACTGTTTAGGATCCCCAAGGCCATCATAAGATAGATGTTCAAGTTCTGTTCCAAGTGCAAGTGGATGACCACTTGCTGGAAGTCCCCAAGATGGCCTTCACTTCTGACACCAACTGGAAGTTCAAGGGTCTCCAAGATCACCATCAGATTTGATAATTCCCTCTAAGGACCCACCAAACTTACTGAAAGCTGTTATACCCAGCTTTCAGTTTATTACAGTGCAAGGATATAGATTCAAACCAACCAAGGCGAGAGAGGCATGGGGAAGAATCCAGGAGAGACCCGCTCAAGGACTTTTCAGTTGTCTTCTTACAGTGGATTCACAGACAGCACTAAATTTTCTTTGCAATCACATATGACAATACACATGGGGTATTGGCAACAAGGGTTACTCACCTGAGCCTTGGTGTCCAGAGTTTTTATTGGGGCTTTGCCACACAGACATGGTTAACTGCTTCTGTGGCTGACCCTCAGACTCGAGCCCCTCTGAACCTCAAACTGCTATCACATGGTCCTAAGTCTCTACCATAAATCACATTTTTAGACTACGGGAAGAGGCAATGATGGAGGAGACAAATATTAATAAGCTGGGGCAAAAAGACAGGCAGTCCAAGACCAAGCTGGCTTGCCAGTACACCAAGGCTAGCTTCCAATTATCTGTTCCATAAGAGCACCTAACCCACTCATTTGTCAATCTTCTCTAAAATATGCCAGAGATTGCAAACAGAGATAGCTATCTACCTGCAGAATCCACATTTTTCCTTTTCTTGAAAAAGTAGGATGTTTACATTTCTATCTTTTTCTTAGAAAATGTACATGTTTTCCTGGACATGCAATGATTTGAACAAAATTTCCACAAAAGCACAGTGAGGAGTAAAACCACTTTTGAGCACCTAACATACATCAGACACTGCGATTCATGTTTATAAATGTCATTTCATTTGATTATAAGCAGAGATTTTTAAAAATACTCTGGGATATAATTCACCTAGATCTGGAGTCTTGAACTCATCTAAATTTTATCATCTCTTGAGGAACAAATGCCTCTTTCAGGTAGTAATTTCAGTAGGTACAAACATTCATTAATTTCACTTATTCAACACATATTTATTGGTTGCCTACAATATGCATACAAGGTGCTCTGTATTCACTAATGAAGATAGTCCATCCACCTGGAGTGGACAGCCCATTACTATATGATGCAATAAGAAACTCACAAACTTTAGCACCAAATAAACATGAACTTGAATGAGGACTCAACTATTTAGTAGCTCAATGGCTATGGGAAAGTTACTGAATGTGTCTGGATCACAATTTGCGACTTTGCCAAATGGGGCTAATACCATTCACCTCCAAGGGTGGTTGTGAGGCACAAACAAGAGAAAGAATTAATGTAAAGTGTCTGACCTATAGTAGAATATTAGTTCCCTTCTAACCCTTAAGTGATTTGACCTATAAGCTACGTTTCTGTTCTCAATTCCCTTTTCTTTTTTAAGAGAGAGTGAAAAATTCTAAACATGATATTTAAAGTAATGAGATTATGTGCTTCCTAAAATAGAGAAAATCAATTTTTATGGTCAATTGAAAGACTCCAACCCCACAGTTCTAGTCTCATTTTTCTTCATAACTTTTGGAAATGCATGCTGTGTTAGCCAGTCTCCACATTGATCCCCAATGATCTCCATCACCCGGTATCATACCTGTAAGAGGTTGATCTGCATGACCAGAGAATATTGTGAACATGACAGTGTATGACTTCCAAAGCTAGGTCATAGTTCTACCTTGCTCTCTTCGATCATCTGCTCTGGAAACAGCAAACTGCCATGTTGTGGGACACCCAATCAGCCCTATGCAGAAGTCTTCATGGCAAGGAGTACATCTGCAACCAACAGCCAGCACTAACTTGCCATCCATGTGGAAGTAGATGCTTTCATCCCCAGAAAAGCCTTCAGTCCAGCAAACATCTTGACCACAATCTTATGAGAGACCCCCATGAATCAGAACCACCCAGCTGTGCCACTTTCTGTGTGAGATAAGAAATATTTCGCCCTAGCTGGGGTAGCTCAGTGGACTGAGCGTGGGCCTGCGAACCAAAGGGTAGCAGTTCGATTTCTGGTCAGGGCACATGCCTGGGTTGCCAGCCAGGTTCCCAGCAAGGGGGCGCAAGAGGCAACCACACATTGATGTTTCTCCCCCTCTCTTTCTCCTTCCCTTCCCCTCTCTCTAAAAATAAATAAATAAATATAATCTTTTTTAAAATTTACAAAAAATAAAAAAGAGAAATGTTTAGCCCTGGCTGGTGTCACTCAGTGGACTGAGTGCAAGCCTGTGAACCAAAAGGTCGCCGGTTCAATTCCCAGTCAGGGTACATGCCTGGGTTGCGGGCCAGGTCCCCAGCTGAGGGCATGAGAGAGGCAACCAATTGATGTATCTCTCACACATTGATGTTTTTCTCTCTCCCTTTCTCCTTCCCTTCTCCTCTCTCTAAAAATAAATAAACGAAATCTTTTAAAAATGTTTACTGTTTTAAGATGCTACATCTTAGGGTAATACATCTGTAACAGGCAACTTGAAGAGCTCAACACAGATAACCAAGAGTTTTCAGAGACTCACATATGATGCACAGACGTCTCTGTTGTTTTCCAACACATTTGAGGGGTTTGTTTTGCAGGTGGTTGTTCTGTGGTGGTTGTTATTGTTCTACTTCTTGGCTTGGGTTTATGTTACTGACACAAAAGTACTGGTATAATAAAAAGTGGACACAGTGACCATGAAAAACTAGGACCTAAAAATGTTATAGAAGTGTTTCAAAGGAGCTAGCCCTAAACTGTAAATGTAATTTATTACCAAAGCAGAAAACAGGGCAGAAATACAGTTCTTGGTTGCAAGGAGTTCAAAAGAACACAATGAGGATTCTTCTTGAAGTACAGGTACAGTATAAAACAGGCCACCAGCAAACACTGCTTCCTTCTAGCAGATGTAGCTCTATGCATTTGGTAGCTGAGTCATTTCATATGCTATAATATTATCTAATTTACGGGTATGAAAATTAAATAAGGCACAGCTTTATCTTTATGAAAGATGGAGGTTAAAAGTTGAAATGAGAGAACCTGAGGCCTGGAAGGAAATAATGTAAAATAAATGAAAACAATTATCCATAAATATGTATCTACTTAACTAAATTCAATTTACATTAAGTTCTAAGAGAGTAAATTAAAATCATAATTCTCAAACTTCTCCATTATTCTCTGCTTTTTCCTACTTTTCTCTCATACCCTTTACTCTGTGCATTCCACACACCCACGTCCAACCTGCAGCCGCACACCTCCCCACAAACACACCTCTTCCTTCTCTGCAATAACTGCCACCTTCAATAGCTGAACAAAGAAGGGGTGAGAAGTCTAAATTCTTTGGTCTCAGCATGCTGAAGGAAAAGTGAGCCTAAAGTTTAATCAAAAATCTCCATCTCCAAATGCAAAGACTATAAGTAGACTTTATTTTAGCTCCAATAAAAGAATCCACATCCCTTTGATTCTTTCTAAACTGGTTTCCATGTTTACAGAAGTAGGCTGCTTAATTCTTTCTGCACATCACAGGAGGGTTAGCTAATCCTGTACCTACTATTTACACGGTCACATTCCTATCACTGTGCCAGATCCCTAAGCTGCCCAAAAGAATTTTCCTATAGACCCTCCAGAAGTTGCAGCTGGCACAGCAAATCTTAGAGCCTCACAGAGATATTCTGAAATTGCTACAAAATATTTAGTGACAGCCCACAATTTTGTTTGAAAAGCTTCCTTTCAGTACAAGAAATTAATAGAATAAAAACTTTCACCACCGAAGATTTTCATTCTGAGTTATAGGCACCATCCCTAAATTCAATTCTACTACTATTCAAAGATTTTTTTTAAATATTCAATACCATTTCTTAATCTCAGTTGCCATCCAAAACCAAGAATGTTTAACAAAGTAATCTAATTGCTAATTAGTTTGTCTTATTTACCTAAATGTAATATTCAGAGTAAACTATTTGGAACACGGGGATTCAAATTTCACACTCTAAACTTTCAGAACCTCTTTTTTAATAGTTTCATTGTAACAATTCAAAATCTTAACCTTCTTTTGATCATCAGATCATTCATTTGTTCCCAAATTATTGTTACTAACCCACAAATAAGCAAATAGAATTGGGATGAAATGCAAAAAAAGAAATGAGATCATGTTAGGGCAATTCAAACATCGAGTCCAAATATATAGGGTGACATACATACTTGGCAAGATGGCTGGGGCTAAACTTAAGAAACGTTTTACTGCTCCATCCTATTAATTATAAATTTCAGTTTTATTTTTATTACTAAAATATTTGGGTATAGAGAACGGGGTGAAATGTGATTCAGTTTTAGAATCTGCAGATCTTCCTTTGTCAAAGGAAGAGGTGAAGTGCCATAGAACATTACAGAAAATCAAATTTTTGATCTTCAGTTTCATTTATTAAGATTTTTCAGTCAGATTTACTTTTTATGTCTTTTTTTTAACAAATCAGAAGCTAAGTCCACTTCAAGGTTATTGGTTTCCACCACCATCCCAAAACATAGACTTTAAATGATTGGATCCATGCCCCATTCTGCCCACACACAGAATTAAATCTTTCATATAGTACTGTTTTCTAAAATGCACATGTTTAGGTCTTCTTAAATCACTATAAAATGTAGTTGGAATAAATTACCTTTTTAAACTTTCTAAGAAGTCTTGTTACAATAAAATCTAAAATTGGAGCAATGTTAGAAGACGTTGTGATGGAGAATCACTGAAGTCTCTGGACTTTCTACTATAAATATGGTTCTCTTTCAAGATGGGTTTTGCCGTTTTTAAAAATCAAATCTAGTACAACAAAGACCTACAGATTCTAAAACAGAATCACAGAGAACGAGGCCACATTAACAGCAATACAGTATAATTGGGTGCGTCCAAAAGACTACTGTTCATACTTTACACAGTTTGTTATAATAACTCTCTGCGAATGAGAAGACCATTGTTAGCACCCCCAACTTCATCTGTAATGCTACCTGGACATAGGAGCCATCAAATCTACCAAAGTAATGTCTCTCTGGCCTGGGGTTCAGATGCTAAAATGGCCAAATCCACCAATAACAGAGAAATGGTCATCAGAACTCCGATGGCTGGGTCCTACCCTCTGAGTTTCACATTCAGTAAGTCTGGGACGAGTTTTAAAAATACATTTCCAGGTAATACTGATGCTGTCGATCTGGAGACTACATTTTGAGAGTAGTTTTAGAAGAGTGGTAGGGGAACAGCAAGCCCTGCACAGCTATCAAAGGTGCACAATATAGACCAGATGTGCTCATCTTGGATTGCATAATAGAATCATCTGGGGAGCTTTGAAAAGTCCTAATGCTCCTGAGCTTCCAGTATGTACAGTACTGTTCTCATTAGCTCCTACTGTTGGGTTCAGAGAGCATAGGGCTGACCCTCATCCTCCCCACTTCGCCCAGGGCACTTGCCTTGGGGCTCCTTGGTTCCCAGCCCCCGAGGGGCATGAGCTTTTGCACCAGCCCCCTTGGCCCTCACTAGAAGACTTCACACTCCTGGTCCTTCCTCCTGTCCCACCTCCTCCACTTCCTTAACTCATCTGGAGCAAAGTCAAGGTGGGTTTGGAGGATTTGGGACAACATCACAGATTGCCGTCACAAATAAAATAATTTAATAGTTTGAAATATTATGAGAATTACCAAAATGTGACATGGAGACACAAAGGAAGCAAATGTTATTAGAAAAACTTGAGCCACGCAGGGTCGCCACAAACCTTCAATTTGTATAAAACACAATATCTAGAAGGAGCAATAAAGTGAAGTGCAATAAAATGAAGCTTGCCTGTACATACCATTGTTTCATTTACAGTCAGGATGCACGAGGAATCTAAATTACAGTCTGTTACTTGGACATACACCTGTGAAAAAAGCTGCAGGCCTACCAACCTCTTGACGCCTTTTTATCACATCATGGCTTGACTCACTGTGTTTTAAAATTAACTATTATCTTCACGGAACTGCTATTATGTTAAATCTCATCCCAGCCCTAAGTCTTCACCCCTCCCTCTATGCATGTTCTTTGTCAAGTGATTTTGCAGTTTCCTCCATTCAAATAGTTTATTATATTTGGGGTTTGGCCACAAGGCTTGCTTTGACCAATGTTTTAGAAAAGATCATGTTCCAATTCTGCGCTAAAAATCTAAAGAAGTGTCACGTGTTTTCACTTGTTCTCTTGTGTTTCTACCATGGCTGTAAGAGGAATATACCTAGAAAAACTTGCTGACCTCAGGAGGAGGTTGAGAAATTCACGAAGCTGACTCACCCAGCCAGCTATGCCGGTGAAGAACTCCCAACTACCCACAGGCTCATATGCTAAATAAATACTTATCATTGTGTGCCACAGTGTTTGGTGGTGGTTGGTTATGTGCTACTTCTGCAGCAATCGCCAGCTAATATAGATATTTGTAGGAGTGCCATGTTCTAATAGCAGCACTAATCCGTCATAATGGATACATGTATATTTACCATAAACTAATTATACAGCAGTCACAACCGAGAAGACTTCTACATTACTTCTTAAATTTCCCATTTTAAGAAAGTGAAGGTCCAGGCGGCTCCCTCCGAAGCACACCGGAGTCTTTCTCCCTCTCCTTCTCCCTGGTACATGCACCTTTGCTTTCTCCTAAGCTCCACGGGCCCTTCTTTCGCCTCTGTAACTTGTTTCCTGAGCCCAGGCAGCCCAGCTGGTTCACCTCTTCCACAGCTCACTTCTTCTATCTCTGTGACTTTCTAAGTAAATTTTGCTCATATTTTAAAAGGAAAGAAAATGAATTTCAAAATACAGATACAATAGGTATAGCCAATTGCTTTCTTCACATAAACAACAGTTATAAGAAGCTGTCCTATAGTACATGGAATTTGATTTACTTTACCAAAAGAAGACTTAAAAATCACATTTTAGCACTATGGCTGTATTTAAAAAAAAAAAATAGGCCTGAAGGCTGCCTTTGAAGGGGATGTCAGCATATTTTAAACAGTCATTACATAAGAGTAGTGTTATCACTTGTCAATTAGTTTTTGATGATTTCTTTAATTTTATTTTGTCACTACAAGTTTTTTTTTAATTCACTTGGGTCAGTCCCAAAATTTAACCAGTATAATAGCATGCTTAATTTTATTTTTGCATTCCACAGTCCTTGATAATAGCAAACTAATTTATATAGCTGCATTTGATGAAAATATGCTGATGGAACTCATATTTCACATCATTGACTATAATGAGCTATTTTATCAAACTGTCCTTATGACAGTGTTATG
>VMDR010026504.1:0-13975 GCA_007922815.1 Macrotus californicus
GAGCCAAATGTTGTTGATCACAAGAACTCCCTTTTACCCTTAAGGAAAAGAGAAACTACTTCATTCAAAAACCACATCAACATGAAGTTGTTATAAGGTAAATTTTAAATATCTGGGCAGAACAGAATAGCCAGCAACAAGTCAGGTTCAATTATACTGCATTTTCGACACATCAGGTCTGTGCATCAAAGCAGTTATTATCACACACACAGCCACAACCACGCTTCTTCACGTCATTGTTAGCGTTCCCCGTGGACCTGCTGGTCCAGCGGCTTCTTGAGAAGGAAACTCACTCTGCTCACTCCTCTCTGCACAGCCCCTGGCATGGAGTGGACATCTCACACATGTTTCCTGAACGAACAACTGGATGACTGCATCAGGGGAGTCAAAAGCAGAGTCTGAGGAAGAGAGAAATACTGGACTATTAGGAAGGAGAAAATCATCAGGCAAGGACGACAGCAAGAATTCCAGAATGACGAGAAAGCACAGAGACAAGCCATGACTCGGCAGGCACGGCAGACGCCCGCCCAAATGCCTGGTCCAGACCAACCTCCATGAGCTCCTTCTGCCCTGAAATGTCCTTAAAATATGGATGGTGGAGGACGGTGATAGGGGCAAGTTTAGGAAATTCTGAGAAACCCTCCTCCATGCAACAACTGCTCTTAATGCTCTTGCTCTTAAAAAAAATAAACAAACCTTGAATACAAATATGTGATCATTTGCAAGATGGCAACTGCTGTGAATGTTGTCCAGCACCAGCAATGTGTAGCCTCATCAAACACGGCGACCACCTGTTTGAGAGTAGGTCATTTAAAATGGGCAGACACCGGTCGTCACGGGCGGACAGGTGAGAACGGCCCGTGGGGGGCGAAGCAAATGGGCAGCAGAGAGAAACTGGGATGGGACTTGCTAACAAACAGTATCCCTGACCTTTCTTAGCAGCCTGCATTCAAAATCTGGGCATGAACTTTAAGTAGTAACAGACTCATGTTTCTGAAAAACAGACGCCAAGATTAAAACTAGAGGGAAAGAAAGTCTTCTCATTAAGATTTCCAAACAGGGTAATGTGAACATGCGCAGGCTAAAGTGTACAGGGAGGGGCAGAAGGAGGTTTACAGTTGTGAGTACAGGAAACAGAGTTTGGTCCTGTGTTATTACTTACTAATTATTGCATTAATTTCCATACGAACAACGGTAAACCTACTTTTGCTCCACCCTGTATATAGCTCAAGTAGAGACCCCGCTCCCAGGCTGGCATCAACGATAAACCCCTCGACATCCAGGAGTGAGCCTGCTTGACCTGCGGACCGCTTCCCAAAGACCCTTGTATGGGGTCACCTACACACAGGTGACGCTTGTCAAGGGCACAGAGCTGTCACACCACCAAGACAGGCCAACTCACAATTTTGGAAATGCCTTTCCTTTAAAGGATTTGCCTATAAATGAAGGAGAGAAACCAGAGAAAGGAGCCCTGACAGGGTAGCTTGGTGGGTTGGAGTGTCATCCCTATATAGCAAGGTTGCAGGGTTTGATTCCCAGTCAGGAACACAAATCAATGTTTTTCTCTCTTCCTCTCTCTCTCTCTCAAACATCAATAAATAAAAATTTTTTAAAAAGAAGAAAGAAAAAGAAGCCAGAGATAAGGAGTCTGCATCTAAGGGCCAGCTCTAGCAGTGAAATGGAGACTCTGCTTTCAGAGGCCTGGCTCCCCAGTCTAAAATACTCACCGTTTCCACTAACTTACACATGCACAAGGACACTTCTCTGTCCATTATTTTAACCACCCTGGTCGAAAAACCTCTGTTGGGCACCTAAGTCCCTGCCAGGCACCAGGGAGAACCAAATGCACAAGGTACTATTTGCCGCTCCCAAGGGAAGTGCTCTCTCTCTTGGTGCTGCTGGGTAATCCTCCGGGGCCCTGTCACCTCTCCCTCCTTGGACCTTGGCTGAGGGGTGGCCTGGTAGCCACTGCTTACACCACAACAGCTGGGGCAACTGCAATCTCTTCAGGGCCATCTGTATCTTGTGATTTGTGTCTTAAGTTTCAGTCTATAGAATCAAACGCTTTGCACTTCCCTAAAACTCGAACACTAGTGAGCAGAGCTGCAGAGGAGAGCTCCAATCACCCCACACAGAGCCCAGAGGCCTGTGTCCTGGGAGCCTGCGGAGGGCAGCTGCTGAATGAGCTGCAGGGGAGGGAGATCCCTGTGGACGCTAACTGCATGAGAGCGGACATGGTTAGGCGTTGGCTACCTTCAGGGCAAAACATTTCAGGAAATCTGTAAAAAATCTGTGTTGTAACAAAACAAAGGAACATGAACCTTTAATAAAATATTTTCATAAGGCTTATGATAGTGCTAAGTCTTGCTCAGTAATTTTATCAACAATCAACAAAAATAAATCCTAAACATGCCCTGGTGGTGGAGTCCTGCCATGGGGCCTACTTAGCACACCTGCTACCCCAGAAGGAAAGAGAAGCACAGCCATTACCCTCTAGGCAGGGAGGTAATGCAGTGGGCACTTACTCCCGAAACCTTCTAGAACAACTCTGCTCACCTAAGCAAAGGAATATACCCACCACAAACAAACAGAATGAATTACTATTAAAGAATAAAATATACATAACAGACATCTTATCACTGAATCAATGTATTTACAAAGTCTTCCAAATAAATCTTGAGTGTGGTGGGAAAGGGTGAGAACCTGCTCAGAGAAATTAGAGAAAATGAAGGCAAATACACTAAAGCCAAAATAATGCGAAAACTGCGTGTGGAAGAAGCCAGAGCGTTCCAGGGATGACAGCCCCCGCCACACGTTCTTCTAACACCTATTGAGCGCCCGGACCAAGGCTGACCCCCCGAGCCCATGCTCCTCCATTCAGGAGAGCCACGGCATGTCCTTCCTGCCCCTCCATCAAGGTGAAGACCCCCCATCCCCACCTGGGTCAGAAGCAAAGTCTGAGACCTGCCCTCCCTCCCTCGAGCTAGCAGGCATCACAGCCAGGTCCCTTCTGGGCAGCACAACACAGCAAAAAATTTTTTCAAACATCAATGACTGAGCTTCCAGTCAAGCTCTAAGAAGCAGAACTTTGCTGGGACTGTCTTTACAATCAGAAAAGGACACAGGAGGATCTAGGGAAGGAACACTTTCAGGGAGGCACCTGGGGAGGAGGGACAGGGGGAAACCTAAGAGTCTCTGATCTTTCCTTCTCCAAGGACAGCATTCGAAGTCAGATTAACAGAAGTTGTCCCCTCAGAACACACCTATCCCCAGCCCACTTGTCCTGGGTTGCATTGACTACCCCCATCAGAGATCATGGCTGTGCTTTCCCCTTTTGCGGCCTGCGTTGATCCTCAATCTAATGCCCTGTTCTCCAAAGCTCAAGGTTCAGGCGTCAGGCTCCTGCCCATAACTGTTTGCCTTTATATGCTCCCTCCTGCACATGTGAAACTCCATGTCACCTTCCGTGAAGCCTTCTGTAAACTCACTCTTGCCTTTGCCCTCTTCCCACCCCTCCCTCTCTGAGCTCACGCACAGCTCTGGACATGGCTGTCTGCCACACCCAGCACACTGGGTGATGACTCCCAGTTCCATCCATCTGCTAATGTTTACAAGATGTGGCTTGGGCAACATGACAAAAATGGCCATGACTCAGTCTGTGACTGGGAAGGGTGAGGCAGGCCCTCCTCAAGTCACAGAGACTCACACGGCTCGTCCCCTCATCTCATTCATCGGCCCGCACTGAGCGTGCTGGCTAAATAAGGAGCACAGTGCATATCTCTAGGTCTCTAGCACCCCCCGCTATCCTTGCCCTGGTTTAAGTTTTCTCTGTAGCTCTCACTACTGCCTAATGGCCATCCACACGGATAGACGGACAGACAGATACAGACATGTCTAGGTACAGGTTTTTAAGTTAGTTTTTTGTCCACTAGAATGTAAGCTGCACTAAAGCAAGATCTTCAGTACATTTCGTCTGTGCCTCACAGACCCCTAAGATCTGGGATGGTGCCTGAGCCAGAGTGAGTTCTTGGTAAGTAGCAGTTGATGGACACATGTGTGGGCAGACGAGAATGTCTCAAGACAGGAAACCCCAGGCGGGGGGGATGGGGAGGATAAGAAGATCAGGTCAGAGTAGGGAGAAGAGCTTTCTCATTGAGATTTTTTAAGTTTGAGGTACCTTGTTGGGCAACCAGGTAGGGGGGACTCCAGTGAGCAACTGGTGATTCCAGTGAGGAAAGGAGTTTAGAGCAGGCAATATAATTTGGAAAACGGTCAGCATATAGGAGGGGACTGATGCCACAGGTACGAGTGAGATCACCCCTGAAAAGCAGGCCATGTAAGTAAGGGAGAGTTGGCTACTGTATGACAAAGAGGTAGTGCCTGTGCCCGCCTTGTAGGGACCTGTGTGTTAAAGGAGCAGGTGCACTGAAATACCGATCTCCTATCTCTTCAAGGCTTAGCCAAACTACTCTAGACAGCAGGAGCTCGAAAAACGCTTACTATAAATATGAACACCTTGTGAGACTAAGAAAGACCATTTTTAGTCCCATCTTATCCTCACAGCACTTGGGCTCAGCATGGATTCAAGAATTGCATATTTACACAAGGCTCTATTTTCCTTTTGCAGGACTCTCAGTCACTCTAGTCTGATCGAAGATTAAAAGACACTCCAGCATTACCTGCAGAATGAAAAAATGCTGTATTACTTTTTATCATCTAGAGGGGGAAGAAAACGATCAGGAACACAATTACTCATGCCTACAAGGTCCATGAACGTGAATGTCCACCACGGTGCAAGCACCGTAGTTACAGATTTAAACTTAGATCCACAAGGAGAAGAACTTCCTGGCACGGACTAAAAAGTAGTAACAAACGTGGCAAATGAGCTAATAAACTCAAAGGCTGAGTTCAATGTAATAATGATCCAATGTCAAGACAGAAAAAAAAAATCACTGGTCGACTTAGGTGGTTTGCTTTGAAGTTTGTGACTAACTGTAGCTTAACTATGAATGACCAGCCAAAGTCAATGATGGAGGAACCAGTGTCTCTGTGCGTGTCCCAAGTAGAAGAGTTACTCAGTCAAGCAGGTGAAGGCTCAGCACCAGTCACTGCAGCCCCCAGGCGAAGCGCCAGCTGCAGGCGCTGCAGCAGAGGGTCTTCAGCAGAGGGTCTTCAGCAGAGAGGCCCTGGAGGAGGGAGCAGAGTTCTTCCCCAACTACAACTTGAGCGTCCCTGCTTTTACCTTTTATTTTTCTGTACAAGAATTCCACTTAAAATTCTGTTTGAAGAAAGCACTCGCTGTTACAACACTTTGGAAGCCACTGACCTGGGACAAATTGATTCTGGGGATTAAAATAAACAAAAGCTTTAAAATTCTAATTTTTATACCCACTTTCACACTGGATCCAGAGTATCTTGGTGGTGATTACCATGGGGGTTGGTTGGTGCTGAGATTACGAAGTGCTTACGTTTTATAATTCTGTAATGTTTGAATTTTGTACAATAAAAACTAATACTTTTCTCATCAAAAAAGTATTGGAGGTACCTTACTTCAGACTACTTGACTTTCCGATTTTTCATAGAAAACAAATTTTAACTACATCTAGTTGCTTCTAGTAAACAATGAAATTCTAGTGGGACCTCAGACATTACTGTGTTTATGCTAAGAAATGAGAGAAAACGTCCCATGGTTAGTTAATAGTAAAAATCTATTCATATAGGACCATTCTCTAGGGGAATTGTGTACATTGAAATCATATTCTTTCCCAAACAGCTTTCGTAAGATTCCTGAATGCTATTCTGTTTCAGAAAAGTCAAGTGTTTCAAATTTTAATTACAAAGTGGTGTTTAAATGAAGAAAAAAGAACTACAGACAACAACGGACTGTAAGGCATTAGAACAAAGCAGGTCTCTAACGCCAGCCCTTCTCCCTGTTCCCAGTGAGGAGGGCACATGCACGACAAGCAGTATGGAGAGCTATTTCAATAATCTCTATTCTAACTTGGCCTTGGCAGTTTTGTCTTCAGTCTGGGGAGATCCACAAACAACAGACAGTGAGACTCTGGCTCACGGGGAGTATTTCAGATTTCCCTTGTGAAGATGGGAGGCAGGGTACCATCCACCCAGCAAGATAGGACGCCAAGCCCTGCGGTACCGGGACAAAGGCCCTGCTGGGCCTCAGGAGGAAAAGCTGGGTTCGGATTTCCTTCCACACTCTCGAACTTCCTTGTGACCCACGGCACACATGTGAGAGAGAGGCGGTTGGTCGGGGTTAAAAGTACAGTCTGGCCACAGAGCCCCACCCAGCTGACTGACCCACAGAGCAAATGAACCTGACCTTGGCCTTACCACCCCCACTCTCTAACCAGAAGTGTTAACTGACTTCAGATTCTTGAACTATGCCTCAGATGCATTTCCAAACTAACACATACACAGATAAAGTGACAGGACATAATTTTCTCCAGTGAGAGAAAAATATTTTATATTATTTACAGCTAACCACTTACCAACCAATCTGACCACAATCAATAATAAACCACAACAAACAACTGGTTTAAATCCCTTTCTCCACACAATTCTTTGGTATTAGAGGGTTACAGATGTCTCGCTGATATCTCCAAAAAACATTGTCCTCGGAGACAATACTGCTGATGCACCGGTTTGGGTTCCCGAGCTTTCCTGTGCAGGAACGAAGACCACGCATGCCTGAACGGGACGCTGCTTCCTTTTGCTAGGCCTTCGGCTCTCACTGTGCATATTCCTCAGTCACCAAGACGGCACGGCCCCAGTGCTCTCTGCATGCAGCCCAGACCTGCTGACTGTCGTGGAAGAGAGGACATCAGAGACGATCTGGTGCAAAGCCATCATTCATCAAAGAGGGGACGCGAGTCCAGAGAAGTGAAGTGACAAAAAAGCCTTGGTGGTGAAGCTGGGGACAGCAAACCAGGCAGTCCCTCCTTATCCTGTGTTCTGCCAGGGGATTAGAAACCAGGTTCCTCTAGCAACCCCCTCCCCCCAATCATATGGTGTCTCAGAACCCAGGAACTGTGGGGCTGAGGAGGCTGAGTGAGGGGCAACCCCCAGAACAGCTACAGTTTATCTGCTTCATACATCAGAGTTAAACACAAGATTCCATTTGAAAGAAAAGGTTTCACAGTAAATAAACACCTTGAAAACCACCACATGGCAGAACAAACTTCAAATAAAAGGAAAGTTAAAGAGAGAAAGAACTAAAAAATAGGGTCTTCCTTTAATGAATGTGTCCTTTCATAAATGAAATAAGGAAAGAAAACAGCACTAAACCCAAATGTTATAGCTTAAGAGCCCTCACCTTTATTTTTGCCTGCCTGGGAAAATAAAACAAAGACTGAGAGAAGAAATACAAGGGGAAGAGAATATATTTTAGTTTCTACGTCCCTGTGAAAGTCTTACATCCATTTTGCATTAACTAGACAATTTAAATTTCTAAGATAAATCTTTACTAAAAAGAAAGGAAGTGAGAAGAGCTTTCATAAATTACCTGTGTGTGTAGCGGGGGGAGGCAGGGAGGCAAGGTCCCTAATGTCACGCTTTGCCTTCCTGTCTGCTCAACACCTTGACTGGCTCTTCATTTCCCCCATTCCTAAAAAAAGCCCTTCTTACAGGTGCTCACAAGGCCCTGAGCTGTCTGTCTTTAAGGTCAGTAAGAGGAAGGAACCAGTCTGTCGCTACGTGGTAGGTAGGCTAGAGCTGGATGCAATTTGCAGAAAAAGTAGATAGCCCTGGGGACACTGGGGATTCAACAAGTCACTGTATTCACTGTGGTTTTGACACTCCACAAAGAACCTTTCTTTTTGCCATTCTAGACTCATACTGGAGCCAGATGATTTAAAAACCTTGCTTCAAACAATCTTAACTTTTTAAAGTTAATAGCTTCCAATGACATTGAACCAAACAGCTTCTTTGCATTTTACAGACCATTTACAGCTAGCAAACTTGATCATTCAGTAATGCAACGGTTCTTTACAGGAAGTGCCCTCACGCTAAGTACAATCCTTTGGGGACTTTGTTAATAGGCTCAGTGAAGTCAGCTCTGTCTCAGCCAAGTGTCCTCTCAGTACCATCCTCTGAAAAGATTGAATGTCATCTTCTAAACCCACAACCCCTCTTACTTCCTTTCCCTCCCACTCACTCCTAACTTGCCACAAGCAACATTAGCATACAATGCAAGAGAGACACAGCCATTTTCTAGGCATGGAGTACTGAAGAGTTTTTAAGAAGTCAAAAGATAATGTCACAATGATTTTCCCTATGCTCTAAGGATACACAAAAATTAATATGAGTTGTTTTGTAAACTTGGAGCGCTCCGAGAGAGGCCGTCCTGGTTAGCCTCCAAGCCAACTTACTCAAGTAGCCTAATTTTGATGTCCTACTTTTGAAGATCTCCAGGACAGAAATTCCAGTTGCCAATGGTAGCCTGACTTGTGGTTTAATTTCCTTCAGAGTCAAGGGGGCTGCCTCTCTCAACTTTTTTAAAAAGTCAAACAAGAGCTTAACTCTTTTTAAAGACGTCATCTGAACCCTGAAACTGGTCACTGAAACAATACAAAGTGAACCCCAAGAACAAGGCTGTAGAGGCTAAACCACAGACAGTGGCAGTGTGCCTGGCTTACTACGGACGGGCGTGCGGCTCCCTCTGCCTGACGAGTCTGCATACACCGTGGGTGTCCGCATGAACGACGCAAGTTCACAAGTTTAAGAAATGACTCTACGGCTCCTGGAAGGAAAGTAGCTCATGTGCAATGAAGATTTTTCTAGCCGCTAGGGAAAATCTTTCCCAGGCCTTCCACACTTTCCAAATGAGGAAAAGTTTTGGATTTTGGTGTCCTTTTCCCCTTCTGTTTTTCTAAGGGTCCCCTAAGCAATACCATACTCAGGTTTCCTACATTTTTTAAAGGTGAACGTTCCACTGAGCTACAGTCCTTGAAACAAGTCTTCTGGAGACTTTGCCCTTGGCCTCCTGGAATTTTTCAATGAAAATCAAAAGAGATATTTACCTGACCCCAAATGTTATCCTAATGCAAACCTTGTTTTTAATTCCTTGAGCTCTTCCCTTTCTCTTTTCTCGTCAAGCCCTCTGGGAAAGAAAGACAGTACAGATGTTGGCTCGGCCTCAACTGGCAAACACCGAGGCAATCCGGTTCTAACAGTTTCTCAAGGACTTGGATGGCAGCACAAAGACATTAATTATGCTCCCTTCTCTGGCGCAGCCCTTAGCACTGCACCTTTTTGGAGGATCAATGTAAAGACAGGAAATGCCAGCACATTACCTTCGTGGCAAAAACAAGATGTCAATCACAGGAAGAATAAAGGAATATTATGAGTTTTTCAAAAGCAGAGAGAGAGCAGAAAAGAACTATGACCTAAAGGGCAGAGAGGAAGAGGAAGAGAGAGACCATTTTTTGCCAATTAAAGAATCTAAATGAGGCTGGGCCCAGGCTCTCTCTGGCAGGGACGTTTGTGGAGTTTTGGAATGGGGCACCTACAATCAGGGTTTCATTAAGAATTTCCTTTTTTGGAAGAAGGAAGGTTCCTGTATGGAGGTTTTGGCAATTCCATTTCAAGCAGTCACATTTACCCCTGCCTGGGAATGGCGTGGGCTGTCACATGTATGCACACAGCCTGGTCATATGTACTTCAGCGACTTCTCCCTCCACCTGGGAACAGGGACTTTCCTTCACCAAGAGATCAAGAGGTGAGGTGAATGGCTCGACTTTACTGCCAGTATTCTCTGGGAAATGTCCTCCAGGAATCAATTAGGTCTGAGGCTTCCCACACCCTTCTACTCCACTCCATCTCAAACTCTAGGTTCCCAAGGGCATGCTTGCTTCCAGCTACCCATCCTGTAACAGGGAGGAACTGCCACGTGGCCCGCCAACAACCTGTGCGAGCACTCCAGGCCCAATGCCGAGCTGCACGGAGGGTACATCTGGTGGCAGGGAGAGCGACTATTCACCAACAGCTGCGTGGTGAGCAGACCCTTTGAAAAAGGCACACTCCGTGTAATAGTGAAGATTAACCCAACCCTCAGTACAAAAGTGTAATTTATTTCCTCCACCTTTTTAAATCTGATTCTTCAAAAGAAACAGATGAAAAGCACCTCCAAGCAAAGCACAAAGGCCCTCATACAGAATACGAAATGCCATCAGTTAAGACTTTGCTACTTTGGCCATTTCCCCGCACCATGGGTCTCACCAGCGAAATCAATTGGAGCCACGGCTGAAATTCTCCCAGGTTTCGGAACTGAGCCAAGTAGAAAGATGTATCCACGAGCATGCCCTCTCTAGTGTATAATTTGCACTTGTGAGTGGATTAATTGATTTGTAAGACTCCTGAAAAATTGCTCTTTGGAATCTCATTTAACAAGAATACCTTTCATTTATATTCCAGCTGGTTATATTGAAACCAAGGACTTTGACCGGGATCTTTAGGTGAAGGAAAGGACCAGGCAAGTCACTGGAGCTACCTCAGCTACAGGAATCCGAAAGACGTTTGAGGATGGTGATGGCAGGAATTCATGCATTAGCAGCAACACAGTTACAGGAAATAAGTAAGCAAATAACTAGATAAAGGTTTTAAGCTTTTTTTTTTTTATCTTCATCTAGCTCAACTCAGACCAGCTACTTCTTTATCTGTGGGCAGCTTTGCATAAACAGAATTTAAAAAGGAATTTTAAAAGGAGGACTTATTTTGCTCCTACCCCATGCAAATTTTTATCAACGAAGTTTATTATCAATGGCTTACTTGTTTTGTTTTGAAAGGAGCTGTAGCTTTAAAAATGTTCTTTCTTCCAGATGCTAACTAGGGGATCTTCAGTCCCAGTTCACAATGAAACTAAACGCCTCCTCTCTAACCGGGATCTGTATCGTGCTCCCTCACCGGCAGCTGTGAGGATCAAGTGGGGTGATGCCACGGTGACAAAGCAGGATGCAAACACTGGCGGATACGTCACTGCCATCTGATTTTCATGTTGTCGCACTGGCATTCAAGTGCCATCCCACCTGGTTTTCCAGAAGCACCGTGTGACATACAGCAACAGTGGTGTCCTCCTGCCACAAATGAGTTCACACGGCTGGTCTGCCACAGGCCCTTCATCCACTACTCCCTCCTCTTCCCTTTGTCCCAGTTCCCACAAAACTGCAGCACGCTGCGACAACTGAGCCTGTGAGGAGGACTCCCACTCCTCATGCTTACATGTCGCGATGGTGACTCCGAGCCAGGCTGGGTCACCACTGCCTTCCCCTATCCAGGAGCTATGCACACTAAAACAGCAGCAGAACCTCCAGGTTTTATAGAAAAATAACCGTCTTTAAATTCTGTCCCACTACTCAATTTTGGGTCCTCTGTTTATTAATACAAACTGTTTCTACCAATTATTGTTCAAAAAGCTCTAGAAAAGGGCATTTCAACTAACAAGAACAAGACTATTCTATATATAGTGGAGTGTTCTTTTTAACTGTGTGTGTTGCCTCATGAATGCTTACTGGAGCTTTAAACTCAGTAGGCTTATTTATTTATTGGAGGTAGAGAGACACCTAGTAGCTGTTGCTTCAAAAAGAACTATTAGATATAATTACTCCTATCCTTTCGATCTTGCCCTTCACTGTTAATAGTACTGCATATAGTCATTAAAGTCCTTGCTGTATGAATTGTGAAAGCCAGATATTAAACAAGGCGATCCCAGATACCTTGAACTTTGCTAACAATATTGCACTGTCTGTTGCACAGCCAATTAAACTTGGTCCTAGAGACTCATATTTCCACAACCTGTATGTTGCTATGGCTGATGCTCGTTGGCCAGAGAAGCCAATTGGCACCTTCTTACTAACTAGGACAAATGGTGACAAAGTTAGACACTGCAACCTAAACTATTATGAAAGAATTTCACCACCTTTAAGGGCCTGTGGGCCAAGAATAAATGATACAACAGGAAGAGACCACCAGAAAACGCTGGCACATTCAATCTCTGCTTCTGTCTCTACATCCCACACCTCCTGGACACAGGGACTCAGGTCTGAATCCTAAACACCTTAGGTCCATATGTAAGCCATTATGAGTAACTGTGCTCGAAATTTAATTACACATCTGCTCTTCTGCAGCCTTTGGACATCTTATGACTTTCTCTGACAACTGTTTGCAAAGGCCATAATCACAAGCATCTGTAACTGGATCCCCAGCTACAGGGCAAAACACCGCATAACTCCAAGAGGCTTTGGGTCCAACCTTATTTGGTTTCTTGCCTCCCTTGCTTTCTTTAAAATTGCGCCGAGCCTTCACTTTGCAGAGAGAACTGATTAGCCCTAGAGGAAGGTGGCCCAGGGTCCTCTGTATCATTCTCCCCACACAGGCTGAATGATTCCTTATCATCTCCCTTCTGGTGGTGGCCTCCCTGGTATCTTGAGAAAAAGGCCTCATGGCAAATGAGGGCCTCTGTGCCAATGACGTTCCCTGGCAGCTTCTGAATCCCCAAAGGTGGCTGGGGATGCACCCTGGCTGCAACTGGGCCAGGGAGCAGGTGCGCCAGGACTTCCCCGACTCCTCCCCTTGGGTCGTTCCGAAGCCGTGTGTCTCTGGGGCTGCAGCCGCCCTAATTCTAGTTGGCCACTGGCATGGCCCGTGATCTTGTACTACACAATTAACCTCCCTGTGTTTGTTCCATATTTTTAAAATTTGATGGCATCCACTCCTTAAAAGGATTTCTGTACTCTCCTCTTTCATCCTATAAACACTCCAAGTCAGCCACACACTGATTCAGCAACCCTGGGCATGTCACCTTCCCTGTTCCTCACCCAGTTTCCAGCCATCTCCTATTGTTCCCTCATGAGGAACAGAAGCCCTCTGCAGAGGGTGAGCACAGCAGAAATCTAGGGAATGCAGTGTCCTCACAACCATCGTCCTCATTAGCCTCTTCAAAAGCTCCATCTGGAGAGTCAAAAGCTCTGGAGCCAGACTAGCAGGGTTAACTCCAGGCATTTAACTGCTCTGGCCTCAGTCTTCTCATCTGTAAAGTGGGGATGACATAACAGCGCCTAACTCAGAATTATTGTGAGAAAGCACCTAGGATAGTGCCAGGAACGATGCACGGTGCGTAGTATGAGTCACTCTCATCCTGCAATAACCTTGCTTTCCTTCTCATTTCATCAGGGACCTTTTGAAATAGAGCACTCTTCCCAAGGCATCCAACTCTAACGTGCTGAAGAAAGACGAGGGACTGACAACTGCTGTTACACACCCTATTTCCCTTAACGCTGCCAGCCAACATGTGCAGCACGATTGTCCCCTTTTCATGTGACGTTCAGGAAGGTCAAGTGGCTATTAGGTGGCAGCCAGAATTCAGAGTCGGGCCTGAATGGCACAGACTACGCATTGTTTCCATTTAGATGTGAAGCAGAAGAAAAATAAAGGCTTTCCTAAAAAATTAGGAAAGTCATCTAATTTACAAACACAGCATGGTTTGAAGTCTATTGTAACAAACAGCTTTAGATTTGGACTTAATCAGTAAAGACTCAGCTCAAATGGCACCTACTCTTCACTTCTCTTCTCTACCCCTCCTTAACCTGCACCCACACGAGCAAGTTAAAGGGACCCCAAATTAAACTGGCCACTGCAGGGCATCGCTGCAGAGTGTGATCTATGCAGTACGCAAGACCACACCTCACGAACATCATTTTACAGGTCTATGTAATTAGAAAGACGTCTAACTAAAACGTTGGTATCGTTATGAAACTTGGCTTGTGTCTACTATGCAATGCCCCTGCACCCTATGCAGATGTACCCCTTTCACACACAAGGCTGCATTACAGCTGGGACTGCATTATAGTTCACTTCTGGGGAGTGGGGTGTTGCCCAGAAAGACCCAGTCGGTAACAGCAAAAAAAGGGGAAGGGAATCTCTTTAAAAGTATGTTGTAATGAAACATTACCTTCGGATTATTATA
>VMDR010026505.1:0-13978 GCA_007922815.1 Macrotus californicus
CATATGTTGCTAAACATACAATTATGCATTTTTATGATGATCAATATTTAATTGAAATTACATTTAAAAATTAATCTTGTTTGTTATATATTTGAAAGTGACTCATGTAAAATAGTTTAATGTATATATAAAACCTGTACCTAAAGTACCTAAATATTTTAATCCAATATATTTAGGCAATATGGTTATGAATGACAAATCACGATGAAATAAATTTCTCACCTCTAATAAACTCAAGAGCAAAATTATGTCTTATAGAAAGAGCTTTTTTCTTAGCTAATCAATTGAAAATCTACTCATTTCCTTTAAGGAGTTTAATTTGTGTTAGTATATTCACGGGCTCATGGTTTTACATAAGCACTCAGTGGCTTACTTTTGTAACCTAAATCATCCCAGGGCCAGGTACCAGGCAATGTAACCCAAAGTACACTGGAATTGTTCACATCAGCCAATCCTCAGCTCTTGACTCTTATGTTTCCCACAAAAGATACAATTAGTGCTCTGGCCTAGGCTTTCCCATGGTTCCTGCCTCTGCCTACTGACTGAAAATGTGGTATTTCTTCTGTGCCTATCATTTCTAGGGGAATTGTGAATAACAGTAAACTTTTTCTTCAATGGTATTACTGTGTTGTCACTCAGACACATTTATAAATTAAGACCTGGGCACAAGTCAGCCTCCTTTGCCTGTATAATATTATACTTCATTCTGTACTTCTTGGTGTCTTCATCTTCTCTCTTTTCCATGTGCCTACCACATTCTAACATTGCATATAACTGTTTCTTTTTTTTCTATCTCTTCTTCTTTTTTTAAAAGATTTTATTTATTTATTTTTAGGGAGGGAGAAGGGAGGGAGAAAGGAACATCAATGTGTGGTTGTCTCTTGAGCGGCCCCTACTGGGGACCTGGCCCACAATCCAGGCATGTTCCCTGACCGGGAATCAAACCAGTGACCCTTTGGATCGCAGGCTGTGCTCAATCCACTGTGCCATACCAGCCAGGTCTACTACACAATTACTATTAATGACTTTTGGTAACTTAAACTATTCATAAATATTTGGTTTTTGTTTTCTCTTTTTCTCCTCCCCCTCTTTTTTTGCTTATCATGAATAATCTCAACTCCCAAGTTAGACACTGTCCCTGTAATTACAAATGAAGTGAGAATCAATTCCCAGCAAAGATATGAGATCATGGTGTTACCAGGGAGACCTGAGTTAGGGGGCTCCCCCTCTTCGGTTTTTGCCTTGCTCACAAGAGATGAATTCAGTTGCGAGACAACACATATAGTAAGTTTATTTATGAAGTACACGAGCACGAAGCTGCAAGTGGGTTCCCAACTAGTCTGAGTATACTGACTATTGGGATTGTAGGAGTTCTATGCTTGTAGCCAGCTTCTAGGTTCCCCCTTTGCTTCCCCTCTCCAGACCTTGGGATTAATACACAATTTTAAAGGCTTTCTTTACCAGGTAGTGAAAATGATACAAACAGAATTTCAGCCCTGGCTGGTGTGGCTCAGTGGATTGAGTGCCAGCCTGCAAACCAAAAGGTTGACGGTTTGATTCCCAGTCAGGGCGCATGCCTGGGTTGCAGGCCAGGTCCCCGGTGGGGGGTGCATGAGAGGCAACCACACACTGGTGTTTCTCTCCCTCTCTTTCTCCCTCCCTTCCCCTCTCTCTAAAAATAAATAAATAAAATCTTTAACAACAACAACAAAAAAAAAACCCACAGAATTTCAATGGCTCTCTTAGTCCTGTGCTAGCATGGTTTTTCTTGTGATGTTTGGAATACCTGGCAATCTTACCAGACTAGGCTGAGGACTACTGAGTTAATGGGTAAGATATGTCTTCCTCCCACTTCCTGCCTTGGTTCACTACCTGTCCTAACAATGGTGTTCCAAATCTTTTGTTTCCATGCCCAGATGTCACCTTTGAAAATGTGCTGCCCCTATGACTATGTCAGCCACTGTCCTGGCACACAAGAGCACTTGTAATGGTTCTTTTCAGATAGGCAGTACATTCCTAAAAGGAAATAAATATATCTCAGCTGTTGGGCTAAGAAATATCCTTTGGATTAATGAGTGCTGCTCCCTGGGTTGGATACCATCAGTGACTATATAGGCAGGAAAGGCAACTTTCTTGCCTCCTCTTTTTCCCCAGGGTCCTATCAGGAATCATTTCTGAGGAAACCAGAGTGTCCAAATAATAATAAATGGAGCCATTTTAAAATAGAGTTGTGCCCTGACAAGTGTGGCTCAGTTGGTTGGGCATCCTCCCACAAAGGGAAAAGTCACCTGTTCTTAGTTCCCAGGTAGGGCGCATACCTGGGTTGCAAGTTTGGTCCCGGGATGGGACAAATACAAGAAGCAATCGATTGATGTTTCTCTCTGATATCAATGTTTCTCTCCCTTACCCTCTCTCTAAAAATAAAAATTGAAAAAATGGAGTTGTAGCTGCCATGCCAAAGGAACTGCTTTGCACATCTTATGCCTTAAACATTACAAAAATAATTATTTATTTATTTTTAAAGAGAGAGGAAAGGAGGGAAGAGAGGGAAAGAAACATCTATTGGTTGCCTCTTGCCCCAGGAACCTGGCCCACAATGCAGGCATGTGCCCTGACTTGGAATTGAACCAGAGACCTTTGGGTTTGCAGTCTAGCACTCAATCCTCTAAGACACACCAGCCAGGAAGTCTTAAAACTTTTAATGTTAAAACAGGGTAAAATTGACTTGGACATTATGCCAAATGAAATAAGCCAGTCAGAGAAAGACAAATACTATACGATTTCACTCATAGGTGGAATCTAATAAACAAACTGAACTAACAAGCAAAACAAAGAGAGGCTCATAAAATGGAGAGCGACTGACAGTTAGTGGTGGTGGGGAGGTTACGGGGTGGAGAGACTGAGCAAAAAGGAAAAAGGATTTATAGACATGGACAACATTGTGGTGATTGCTGGGGGGAGGGAAGTGTATGGGGAATAAATGGCAATGGAAAAAATTCCAATAAAGATCAAATAAAATATATATTTAAAAAAGAATTTATAAAACCCTGTCCCATGTTTAAGTTATTCAACTATACAAGTTCTCTTTTAAATAATTTTTTAAAAGGAGGGTGTGCAAAATGACCTTTGGGGTGAGCCTAAGCAGGGATGTCCAACCTGCAGCCTTCGGGATGCATGCGGCCCAGGATGGCTATGAATGGGGCCCAGTACAAAATAGTGAATTTATTTAAAACTTTTTTTTTTTTTGCTTATCAGTTTTCATTAGTGTTTGTGTATTTAATATGTGGCCCAAGACAGCTCCTTTCAGTGTGACCCACAGACGCCAAAAGGTTGGACACCCCTGACCCTAAAACAACCTTGTGGCCCTAAAACAAAGAACTGTTTGCAAAAATAACAAGAAACCAGTTATTATTATTACTGGACTGATGACTACCTGACTGAAAATTAAAAACACTGTCTAGAATTAGTGTCATTATATTACATTATCTGCACCAATAGCAATGCCTTCTTTCCACTGATGTAATTGTTCCCCTTCCCTTTCTCATAAATACCCCTGCCTTTGTCTCCCAGTGTGAACTCTACTTGGGCTTCTGCCTGAATCAGTGCTTCCCAAATAGCTATTGTCATTGTTCTCAAATAAACACTTGTTTCCTCTCACTTTGAAAAGCTTTTTGTTTTTAGGTTAGCAAGCAGAAGTACTGCAGGTAGTCACTTGCTCCAGAGAGCCCCAACCTCACTCCTTCCATTCCACAGTCCTCTATGGAGACACCTCTTAACCACTAACCAAACTGTACCAAAACCGACTTAGAGTTTCCCTCCACACATACTTAAAGAACAAGGACACAGGCGTCAACTCAGCGACATCCCGTGTGGCACTCCGATTGGGTTCCGTAGCTTTGAGAATATCTGAGCGAATACGTCTCTAAACATTTCTTCCACCACTCGTGACAGGCGCGAAGTGGAGAGAGCATTTCCCAGCACCCCTCGCGGTACCCGAGGGAGTCGGATCCAGGTACAATCCCGAGAGGACTACATTACCCAGAAACCTCTGCGCTGCGCGGTTGGGGAGCTATGGTTGGTATTTCCAATTGTGTGGAAGGCGCCTGGGCGGGACTTCCGGCGTCTTCCTCGCGGCGGACATCTTGTGGCTTTAGGTAGGCTCCGTTAGCAAGGTGTAGTTCGGTTTTGAGGTGACGAAAGCGGGAAGGCCGGGGAGGAGACCCAGCCCTGGCTAGGAAGTGGCTCTGCGGTGGCAGCGACCGCGGAGACCTGCGTCAGGACCCAGAATCCTCACGGCTCTGTGCTGTCTAGACCGTGATGGCGACGGCTGCGGGGATGGGCCTGGCCTAGATAGGTGCTGTGTCCCCGGACCTTGACGCAGCCCGATTCTCACCTCCGAATCCTAAGTCCCCGAATGACTGAGTGGTCACTGTTGAAGTCACTGCAGCCCAGGCCATTTGTGGATGGAGACGCCATATCCAACAGCCAGTGGGATGAGACGTGGGAGGAGCGACCGAACCTGGAGAGTTCTAGAAACTGCGGTCCTGGCGTCAGCGAGAGTGTAGCAGCGTGTGAGCACTAGTCATGGCGGGATGAGGCGAGTACCTTCACTGCTGGGACGCAAGTATTCCAACGGACTGGGGCGGGGTGGGGAGCCTGAGGATGGAGACGAGAGGCCGTGAGGAGGCAGCAGACACGGCAGTGTGGTGGTGGCGGTACCAGAGCAGCGGCAGGAGGGATGGAGAGTAGGGAAGTCATAAGAGGTTTAGCTAAAAGGGGGTTTAGCTAAAGAGGTTTCCCAGGTAGATATACTGTTTTATAACAGGATATACTGCTGGGCCAGATATGGCTGTGAAAATAAGGCATGAGGGGCTATTCCAAGTTTTTTTGCTGTTTTTCCCCTGAACATCTGAAATACTGGGAACGGGTAAGTTGGAGTAGGGAGCACCTTTCAGGGCTATCAGGAGTTGGATTTTGGACATGATGAGTCTGACATGTCTCACAGTGGAGGTGTTACATGGGCATCTGGACGTGCAATTCTGCAGAGTGAGCTGTGCTGGAAACCTCTACGGGATGAGGCCTCAGGCCAAACCCTGGAGGTCAGATTTAGGGGGAGAATATTAAGGATGTTATTCTCTGTGGCCCCTGAGGTGAGAGATGTGAGGACATGGGAGAAGGGATGAATATTCCTGAGATTCCTTCCAGAAATAAGGGGTCCTTGCTTTTGAAAGAGATCTGGCTGATGTGAGCAGGAGAAGGGCACTGTAGGGTATTAGGAGCCTGACCTGGAGGGAGAGTAAGGTGTGAGGTGCTGTAGATTGGCCACGGTGTGAACTCAGCATGCCCCATAGGCACTGCCTGTGGAGCAGAGGAAAAGTCTGCCAGGCTAGTGGAGCAGCTCCAGCCCAGTCCAGGGCCTTGGTACATCAGTTCCTTAATTCTGCAGGTGAGAAGAGATGATGAACATCATCTGTAATGAAGGGCCACTAGCAGGCTTACCTTCAGAGGTGTATGTGCCAGGCAGGCTGGTTTGGTGACAGGACTAGTGTACACCTGCAAGTATACATAAGCAGGCAGTTAAACATTAGAATATGTAGATAGGATAAATCAGTTTACCCATGTTTAATAACTGATTGAAGTTCTTTCCTCTAAATATTTCATTACACTGAGAGTCTCAAATATCACATTTTCTTAAAAGATTAAAAACAAACACACTTTGAAAAATCACTTCATTTGCAACAAAACCATTTGCAAGTGTTAAACTTATGGACAGTAAAAGCTAATTCAAAGGTACTTAACCAGTACTAACGTGTGATCTAAAACAGCAGCTCTGTTAGGTGGATACCACTATAATCACAGTTTTACAGATGGGGACACTGAGACACAGATCTTTGTTCAGGGTCACAGAGATAGTAGCAGGTGACACTAAGGTATGAGTGTCTGAGGTCAGACGGCCTGAAATCATCCTCACCAAAGGGCAGGGAGGAGTTAGGGGAACAGTCCATGTGACACCACTGTGGTAACTCCCCACTCCCTCATCCTCCAGGTTGCTGTGGCGGAAGAAGTGCTCAAGATCCATGCATAAGTGACTGGAGAATGTGCAGGTGGTCCTCATTCAACCCACCCTTACCCATATATTTAGCAACCCAGTATAGTGAATATAGTGAATGGTGTCCCAGGACTCTGAACCTACCTTCTATCTGCCACTGAGTTTGGGGATCCCCATGTCACCAAAGATCTTGAGCCCTGACTTTATTCTTGAGTTACATGAAAGGGTTTCCATTTCTAGCAGTAATGGGATGAAGTTGGGAACAATGTTCCAGGCATAGGAGCTAGCATATGCAAATGCATCACTTCAGGTTGCACTGGTGTGTTCAGAAAACCTTAGGTCTCCATTATGTCTGGTGTGATCAGAGAGTAGGGGGACAGGAATCAATTTTGGAATGACACCTGTTGAGCTGGACTTATGTTCTGAGAGTGGTTAGAGCCATGGAAGTTTTGGAACAGTGGTGGGAGTGATTTTCTGATGTGGAGGGTTAGAGAAAGAAGGGAGGAGTTAGAGATCACCCCACAGTTTTTGGCCTGGCAAGCTGTAAGGATAGAAAAGTTCTCAGTTGAAATGGTGAAACATCTGAGTGGAGTTGTCAAATGGACAGCTGGATCTATGGGTTTAGAATTCAGAGGAGGGATTCAAGTTGGAGATGTCCACAAGGTGGCAGCCAGTATGTGGATTAGGGTAGAGTCATGTATCAGATTTATAGAGAGAACCATTATGTTATGGTGGCATTGCCATTAAGGGTCTGGAAAATAGGTGGGCACAGTGGATTGGGAGTAGGAGTCACCTGAGAGACGAGAAACAGGGGCTTAGTATTTGTGTTGGTGTAGGGGGTGGGGGTAAATACAATCTGACAGGTGGTGAAGTCTTCCAGAGAAAGAGTAGACATGAGATGCATGCTGAGGTGTGGTAGTAATAGAGATGAAATGAAAGTGAGGCCGAAGCTGGTGCTTATTTCACACTCTGTGCTTCCCTTTTCTGGTGATATTTGATGGGACATGGAGTTTCACTCAAGCCGGCACATTAGCTGAGGGACAGTTGGGTCAGTTGGTGGATCACTACTCTTGGGATAGAAGGCCAATAGGTGTGGCCTTAAATGAGTGTTTAGTGTTAAACCTGTGACTGATGAGGATATAGCATCCTCAGTGTGCAATAGCAAAGTACAAAAGGGCTGGATGTGGCTGATATTGATACATGGTTCTGGATTGCTGAAGTTCAGCGAAGTAGCAGAGGATTGAATAGCTAGGTTCACAGGGCCTAGCCAGGTAGCTCAGTTGGTTAGAGCCACGGTTGTAGGTGACCATAGATAAGAGCGAAATGTGATCTAAACTTAAGAGTGATCATATGTGGAGATGGAATCTTAATTTATGGTACTGAGGGCTTTAGGGAGAATGCTAAACTAAAATTTGTATATGAGGGGCATAATCTCTGGACTCCAGGGAAGGGTTGGGCCCTGCATGCTGGTCCCAGACTAGCCACTATCTGTTTACCTGTCCACCAGCCTGGTCTAGGCTGGACAGAATGATTCATGGAAAATGAGGAAAGAGCAGGCGCCAGTCACACAAAGGCCCTGTATCTTGTCTAACTTGGGCAGCTGGGGAGGAAGGTGAATATGTGGTGCGTGTACCAAAGGCCCTGGGAAGACAGGCTGCCCCGTCACTTGTGGGGTCATGTGACTTTTGAGGATGTGCTTGTGTTTTTCTCCCGGGAGGAGTGGGGATTACTTGATAAGGTTCAGAGACACTGTGTGTGCTTTGCCTTTTTGGTCATCCTGGGTAAGGTTCTATGTGTTCCCGTTTCCCAGTCCGTGCTCTGCTCTTCCTTTTCTTTCTTATAGCCAAACCATGAGTATTGCTGTTTTCCCTCATTCCCTCATACAGGTCCTCAGGGCTCGGCTGTACTCTGTACTGTCTCCTCCACTTCTGTGCGTTCCATCACTTAACTGCCCCCAACCCTTGCCTGAAAGGGTGTCAAGGTCAGAAGTTTTGTAGTCAGCCCAATGGATACTACCTCGCTTGGTTTCTCCCACGCTGGATTGCTTTGTCCCTAGCTCCTTTCTCTAATTGATACTTCCCTGGACCTACTTGTGTCATGAATTACAGTCATGGTCATTACTTGTGGGACCCATTGGGTTGTTTCTTCGAGATATTGATCGCTGGTGGGTAGGCTGCCCTGAAGCAGTCCTTTCTCACTTGCTGGCCCTCTTTCCTATATGACTTGTATCTTCCAGATCATCTGTGGTTGCTGAATAGTAGCAGGGGAAAGGACTCTTGAGTACCTGACTGAGAGGTCATGACTCCAGCCACAGCAGAGGGGGCTTGGATGGGCCCTGGTAAGTGAGAGCTTGGGGAGTGTGTGACTTCAGGGTTGGGTTCAGGTAGCACCAGAAACCTGTCCTGTGCCCACTATTTTTTGGTGTCTGGGCCATATCTTATTTCTGTTTTTTCTCCCCATTCTGGACACTTTACATGCTTGTCATTTCTATTCTGACCTCTGACCCAGGGCTCTCCACCCCACTCACCAGTGTGCTCTATTGCTTCTTCTTCAGTCATCTCCTATATTGGACAATGCTCATGTATTAGAGATGTACATATACCTTTAAATAGTTCTTCACTACAAGTTACTAATTTTAAGTCAGGTTTTCCTGGGCCTGGACATACATTTCTATATAGCACTCACTTGTTACCAATAGGCAAGGCCCTTTTAAATGTCAATTTGCAAGTAGGAAGTTGGAGATCCTGCCTGCGTCTCCCTAGGCTATACCTCAGCCTTGTATCTTTGTCCTTGTGAGGCCTTCCCCATTCTGTGATCCTTGGAGCCTAGTAATGCATAGCAGCTCTTTCTTTAACCTGATCCCAAATCCGTCATCTTGCCAACTACTTCATGGACTCAGTTCTGAGTATGCTAGACACACTTTTGTGATGGGGTTGTCTCTCTCAGAAAAGTCAGTGTGCACTTCAACAGCGTTTTTCTGCCCTCAGGTTGTTGGCTTGGAGTGAAGGATGAAGAGGCATCTTCTGAGCAGAGCAAGTCTGTGGAAGTGTCGCATGTTCGTAATACTTCCAAGGCAGGTTCATCAGCCCAGATGACTCATCCTTGTAACATATGTGGCCCCATCTTGAAAGATGTTTTGTGCCTGGATGAACACCAGGAAACACACCATGGACTGAAACCTTACACATGTGAGGCATGCGGGAGACAATTCTTATTTGGTGCAAACTTCCTCCAGCACCAGAAGCAGTACAATGTAGAGAAATCCTTAAGGAGGGACAAAGGCGGCAAGACCTCATTTGTAAAGAACTGCAGAGTTTGTGAAGAACCTCACCTGTCAGAGAAGTCATTTACTTGTGAGGAGGAACAGAAAAACTTTCAGGCCTGTTTGGGCAGTCACCAGCAAAAGGCAACCCACAGCAAGAGGAAGACAAGTGGCAATGAAGGTGGGGAGGCCTTTCACATTGGACAGATGCCTTACAGCTGCAGCGAATGTGGGAAAGCCTTCAGCCGCAAAGACACGCTTGTTCAGCATCAGAGAATCCACACTGGAGAAAAGCCTTATGAGTGTAGTGAGTGTGGGAAAGCCTTCAGCCGCAAAGCCACACTTGTGCAGCACCAGAGAATCCACACTGGAGAGAGGCCTTATGAGTGTAGCGAGTGTGGGAAATCCTTTAGCCGCAAAGACAACCTTACACAGCACAAAAGAATTCACACTGGAGAAATGCCTTATAAGTGTGGTGAATGTGGAAAATACTTTAGCCATCACTCCAATCTGATTGTGCACCAGAGAGTTCACAATGGAGCAAGGCCTTATAAGTGCAATGATTGTGGGAAAGTCTTCAGACACAAATCTACACTTGTTCAGCATGAGAGCATCCATACTGGAGAAAATCCGTATGTTTGCAGTGATTGTGGAAAATCCTTTGGCCACAAATACACCCTCATTAAACACCAGAGAATTCACACTGAGACAAGGCCTTTTGAGTGCATTGAATGTGGGAAATTTTTTAGTCGAAGTTCTGACTTTATTGCACACCAAAGAGTTCACACTGGTGAAAGGCCTTTTGTGTGCAGCAAATGTGGGAAAGATTTCATAAGAACCTCCCACCTTGTTCGGCACCAAAAAGTTCACACTGGAGAAAGGCCATATGAATGCAATGAATGTGGGAAATCCTATAGCTTAAGCTCCCACCTCATTCGGCACCAGAAAGTTCATACTGCAGGAAGGCTTTAGGAGTGCTGTCAACAGAACAGCACTTATGTGGAGAGGAGCTCTGTGATTTCCCTTTGAGAGGAAGACATTAGTTAGATGTTGATCTTTATATATCTGAACATTAATATTGGGGAGACACTAAATAACTGATAGGTACAAGGAAAGTTTTCAGGGGCTATATTGCACTTGTAGGCCTGCTCAGGCTCCTTGCCAGGTTTCTCTGTCAATGTCTGGTGGAAAACATTTCAACTCTATCTGCTAAGTTGTCCTGATATCCTTAGAGAAGGCAGAAATTTCGTACTGTCTCCAATCTCTGGGAATTAGAATAAACCTGAGTAAAATGAGGGAGGGGACTCATTTCCTCCCTGCTAACTGGTAAAAGTGTGGACATGACCCGTCTTTAGCTGCGAGGACCTGAGTTATGTTCTGGTAGCATGAAAGGTTTACTTTCTTCATGGACATTGTTTGCCTCATGATAGTTTTGATGGCTTTTTCCAACCTTCCAAGCAACCCAGCCTGAAGAACTACTTGCCTCATGTTGCTCTGATTTGTGTGATAATAAAGACATTATTTGAGCCACCTTTAGTCTTGGAGGTTGTTTTTAGTGTTTCAGTGGTTTGAAAACAATTAAGCTCTGCCAAACTAGAGAGGTGAACAGTGTAGGTTCCTCCAACTTTGCGTTCCTCAAATGGGACAGCAGGTTGGCCGAGAACAGTTCTCAGTCCATCAGTCCAGTTTTGGTGTTAATTTCCATTGCTGAGAAAAGCTTTTTTTTAAAAAAACAAATTCTCAATCAAGAAGAAATACAAAATTTAAAACAACATATTGGGCCCTGGTTGGTATGGCTCAGTGGATTGAGTGCCAGCAGCCTGCTTTTGGGATCTCCACAGCCTGGGAATTCAGTGTTGCCTCCCTGGCCCTCCCTTGCACTCCTGATGTACCTGCGCTTGTTCATCCCCTGGCCCTTCCTGCATCCTGGCAGCTGGCTCCCTTCACAGCCCAGCCTCGGCCCTGCTTGGGACTTGCCATCCCCAAGTTCTCCCACACCTACCACCTGCATCCCCAAGGCAGCTAATTGCACCTGCTCCTGCACAGATGCCCACTGCACCTCTGGCCTCAGTGCCTCACCTGGCATCTCCTGTTGCCTGGACTCCAGCTCAACCTGATCTCCAGCCTGGACCCTCTGCCCTAGTTCCCAGTACCTCAAGTTTTTATTGTGGCTCCTATCTGCCTCCCAGCTCTACCACAAAATCACTTCTCACCTCACAGACAACTCCCAAATAACAAGAATTGTAGCTCTGTTAAGTCTGGAGTGAGAGAAGGTGCAGATGGACTGGGAAGTACAGACATCCTCTAGGTAGGTGTTTGTGGGCAATCCTGGGGAGTATAGTACCAGAGTGTACAAGAGGGCTGCTTCTCATTCAAGGGTAGCAGCATCTCTTTCCAGCATGTGTTCACCTAATTCTGGGGGAGATATTTCACTAGGTACTTTGAATAAGGAAAAAGTGGAGATCACCCTCGGGGAAAATGCTCAAGTCTTTCCCTCGGCAAAAAAGACTGCTCTCAGACAGTGACAATTTCATTCTCTGGTGGTGGTTTTTTCTCTGCCTGGCAAAGGTGCTTGTTTATTTTGTTTCTTGGTTTTATGGTCAAGTTTTTGGTCTTTGTTTCCGTCTGTTCCAGGTTTCTTAAGAAATTTGGAACTAGCCACTGGGACACTTTGCTTGCCAGGTGGGCAACAAAGGAATGGAGCCCTGTGATTGCGCTGCACGTAGAGCCTAGGGGCAAAAAATGTGAAAGTCAATGTAACTAAAATTCAAGGGGCTAAAATGGGAGGGTAGGGAGCTAGAGATGAGGTACAGCCCTGGCCAGGTGGCTCCGTTGTTTGGAGCATTGTCCTGTGCACCAGAAGCCTGCAGGTTCAGTCTCCATCAGGCACATACCTAGGTTGAGGGTTTGATACCCAGTAGGTCAGCACACATTCAAGGGACAACCAATCAGTGTTTCTCTGTCACATCAATGTTTCTCTTGTTCTCACTGTCTTCCTTCCTGTCTCTATAAAATTGAAAAAATACAAAAACAAAAAACCAGAGATGAGGGACACATGGAGAGACAAGAAGCAAAGAACTGAGGAGAGATTCACTGAAATTGTTGGTTGTGTCCTGATGAGTACAAATGTGACGAATGAAGTAGCTGAGGTTTGGAAAAGTGCCATTAGAGGGCAGTATACCAAATAATTCCTGGAGATCACAGGGACTGGAGAGAGGTTTGTGGTCTGCCAGAATGGAAACACCTAGTGGTACATATACAGGACACCAGGTAGGATCCTCAGATATATTTCACCTAGATAGTGAGGCTTAATTATACACAGAATCAAACTAGCTGTGGACCTACCCTGAAAATAATGAAAAGTAAGTATCCAGACCTGGTTGGTATGGCTCAGTGGATTAAGCACCAGCCTGCAAACCAAAGGGTCGCTGGTTTGATTCCCAGTCAGGGCACATGCCCTGGTTGCAGACCAGGCCCCCAGTAGGGATCCCAGGAGAGGTAACCACACATTGCTGCTACTCTCCCTTTCATTCTCACTCCCTTCATTCCTCTCTAAAAATAAATATTTCAAAAAAAGAAAACATCCAAAGGAAAAGCTGCAGTCAAGTACCTTTACTGAAAACCATGTTAAAATCTGTTACCTTTTAAAGGTACACAAGCAAATGTACCATCCAATGTATAGTTTATCCTCTGTGGTATCCAATAAATAACTGCTGGGCACACAAAGAAGCAAGAATATGATATATAGCATATTAGCATAAAAAACAATAGAAGCACAAAAATGAGAAATGATAGCATCAGTAGACAAGTATGTTAAAATAGCTTTTATAAAACATCCTGTATATTTTCTTGGAAGTATGGGAAAAGCAAGAACTTGATTAAGAGAGAAATTGATGTAGGCTCTGTCCGGATAGATCAGTTTATTAGAGTGTCATCCCAATATTGTGAGACAAGGTTGTCAGTTCGATCCCCAGTCAGGGAACATATAAGAATCAACCAATGAATGCATGAATAAGTGGAGCAACAAAGCTATGTCTCTCCCTCTCTCTCTCTCTGTCTCTCAAATCAACTTTAAAAAGAGAGAAATAGATGTAAAAACATATAAATATAGACTTAATGGAAGTTATAGGGAATACAATAACAAAAAATATACTGCATGGTATGTATGAAAAGCAGATGAAATAATGCAAAAGAAGAGATAAGAGAATTTAAAGATATAGAAATTATTCAAAACAAGCCACAAAGGGGGAAAATGAATAAATAATAGCAATAGGGACTTGTAGGAAAATAACAGATGGTCTAATATACATGTATTTGAAATGCCAGAAGCAAGAGCATACAAAGAGAAAGAGGGAGAGAGGGAAGGAAGGAAGGAAAGCAGAGACATTTTCCTATTTGTTTAAAACTAAAAACTAGACAGGAACCATCTGAAACCAGGAAGAAGCAAGGAAGGAATCTTCTCTGGCACCTTCAGAAGAAGCATGGCCTTACATCTTCATTTCAGGCTTCCAGCTTCCAGAACTGTGAGAGAATAAACTGCTGGTAAGTCATTCAGTTTGTAGTAATTTTTTACATCAGCCACAGGAAACTAATATATCAACCAACTTGGTCTAATTGAGATTTAGAGAATCATTTTTTCCAAAAACAGCAGAATGTACTTTAGGGTC
>VMDR010026506.1:0-13979 GCA_007922815.1 Macrotus californicus
GGGGGGTAGAGGTGGGTAGGGTGGGGCAGAGTGGTGGGGGGAAAATGGAGACAACTATACTTGAACAACAATAAAAAAATTGAATTTCTATAAACTGATCATATGCAACTGAAATAAAGAATTTAAAACAAAAATAACATAATGGCTTCAAATAAGATAATAGGTATAAATCTAATAAAACATACACAGGGGTGTCCAACCTTTTGGCGTCTCTGGGCCACAATGGAAGAAGAGTTGTCGAGGGCCACACGTTAAATACACAAAGACTAACAAAAACTGTGAGCAAAAAAAGGCTTTAAGTAAATTTACGATTTTGTGTTGGGCTGCAATCAACAGCCATCCTGAGCCATAGGCTGGACACCTCTCACAGGATTGGTACAGAATGAACACAACAAACTCCTCATTAAAAATAAAACAGACCCAGTAAATGGAGAGAGACACCATACACACAACAGACTCAGGGGTCCAGGGGAGACTCAACACAGCAGAGAGGTCAGCTCTCCCCACACTGGTCTACAGATTTAATGCAGTTCCAGCAAAAACCCCAGCAGTAGCTGTTATATCTGTTAAAATGAGATAAGCTCATTTTAAAATTTATATTAGAAAGCCAAGGAACCAGACTAGCCAAAACCCTTTTGAGAAAGAGTGACATTGGAGGACTTGCACTGCTTGATTTAAGACTTACTATGAAGCCACCACGCTCAACAGTGTAGTCCTGGGGACAGACACACACATCTGTCAGCTGAACGGAACAGACTCCAGAAATAGAGGCCAGACAAACGCTGTGAAATAACTTGAAAAGGTGCAAAGTCAATTCAGATGGACATCCATAAGCACACACACACAACTACCTTGATCTCCACTTCATACCTTATTCAAAATTAACTTGAAATAAATCATGGATTATAGGTCTAAATACAAAATGTAAACTATAAAAGTTTTTTAGATGAAAACATAGAAAAAACCCCACAAGTCTCAGAGTTATTGGGACTCTCATACATTGCTGGTATAAGGCAAAATTCTCATATACAGTACAAAAAAAAGCATGATTTATTTTAAAAATTCATAAATTGGACTTCCTAGCAAAGAACTTTTGCTCTGTAAAGAGCAGTTTTAAGAGAATGAAAAAATAAGCTATTCTTGGGGAGAAAATATTTGTAAAACACGTTATCTGACAAAAGACTTGTATCCAGAATATAGAAAGAACTCTCAAAATTCAATATAAGAAACCAACAGCCTAATGTTAGAATGGGCAGAAGACTTGTGCAGACACTTCACCAAAAAGGATGTATGAATGGCAGACAAGAAGAGACACAGACGTTCAACACCATTAGCTATGAGAAAAGGGCAAATTAAGGTGACAATGAAGTATCTATTGGAATAGCTAAGATAAAAAAAGTACTGACAATACAAAGTGCTGGAGAGGATACGGAGCTAGTGGACATTGCTGGTAGGAATGCCAAATGATACAGCCACTCTGGAGAATACTTCAGCAGTTTCTTATACGACCTATATGACCCGGCAATACCAGACCTAGCTACTTATCATAGGGCAATGAAAACTATGTCATACAACTTATTCACAAGTGTTTATAGGAGCTCTATTCATAATCACCAAAATTGGAAACAACTTAAATGTCCTTCAATGATAAATTGCTAAACTGTGACATACCCACATGATAGAGTACTACTCAGCAATAAAATGTGCCACTGATGCATGTGACATCTTGGGTGAACAGCAGTATGTGAGTGAAAGAAGCCAGCTGGAGAATGTTACAGGTCATATGATTCTATTTGCATGACATTCTCAAAAAGGCAAAACAAACAACAAACAAGAGCCCAAAGTGCTGGAGAGCAGCAGCTGTCCAAGACTGGGTTTCAGGGGAAGGTGTGACTAGAAGGGAATCCCAAGAGAGCTTTTTCGGACAATGAAACTTCTATATCTTGATCGTGGTAGTGATTACCCAAATCTATACAAATGTTAAAATTCATAAAACTGCATACCCAAAAAAGATAATTTTACTGTATATTAATTTTAAAAATAAGACAAAATTATTTCAATGTGTCAGGATAGTTTTTCCCACTCAATTTTATTATTTTCTTACCCTTACAGGTGTTTCTCAAAAGGCTTCAGGGCTTGAACGTGTCCATGGCTCTTATAAGCAGGGGAAGCCCACTAGGCCTAAGTGCTAAGAGACTCTGTACTAGGTCAGTTTCTTGGGTTTACTTCCCACTCTCCAGGGCCCCTCCAACCAGGTAGGGAAACACTTGCCCTAATTAATGGTGAGGTCAGGGAGCCCTTGGTAGAAGGGAAAATGGAACGCTACTACTGAACATGAGGGAAACCAGAGGACAGCGCCCACTCTCACTAACACCGAATGCTGAGGCGCCTGAGAGTTAGGGACTTTAACTTAACACCTGGATTAGAGTCAGTTAGGCCAGGAAAACTCAAAAGCAAAGGTCACTCTGGTGTCATCCAAAGTAGTTTTAATTACAAGAGAGGATACATTCATTCATATAACTTGGTTTGTATTACAAAAAGAAAAATGTATTAAATTCTACCATATTCAGTCATCATCCAGATCAGCGATTTTCAACCAGTGCGCCACAAGAATTTTTAAAACACACAACACCTCACTATTTACTCAGGGGCACTGACCTCTTTTCCCTTAGACTGTCAAATAAAAAAATGACAACAGCCAACATATCAATAGTCGTCTGGTGTGAATCAAAATTATACTTATTTTTTTGTCAGATCGACAAAAAATACATTTTTTGGTGTGACACAGAATTTTAGTAATTAGTTTATGTGTACAATGAGATGAAAAAGGTTGAAAATCACTGATCTACATTGGTGAATTTCAATTATGAATCTGTTTGAGTTACACCATTGACCTTATTCTACCAAGTATAACTTCTGTGAATAGTCTGAAAACATGAAGATCCATTTCCCAAAGCAATGGCAAGGACAGCCCACAGTATTTATTCAGTACAAGCTTAGTGACTCAAAATGGAGAGGGCAGATGCAGAATGAATTATCGATACATAGAGCTGCCTTGTCTTGTTCTAGCTTTACAAGTCATGCATCCCTATTAGGTAGCAAGTGTAAATATAACACTTAAGCAGGGCTCCACAAATTTTAGAAATAAGAAAATCTGAAGCAGTATCTTGGATCTCTTATCATAAAATTTGTCCCAAAGTCTCAGTATGATTCAAAACTTTAATAACTTCAGAAGCATAGTTGCTACAGAATTATTTAAAAAATCATTTGAAAATTTCATGATCTAAATTTCTTAGAAATGTGAGTTTTAACTCTGTGTGCTGCTGGTTTCTGGATGACCCTTTCTCATCCAGTGCGTGGGTAAAGGAGCACTGCTCACTAGAACTTCAGTCACTTGACCCCCCTCTCCGGTGGGGTGAAGGCACAACTGTTACCCAGGCATCAGAACTCTTTCCTTGGATGATGTGAAACCTAGGGTTACAAATGCAACCTCTCAGTTACTGAGCAGCAACTGATCGAAGTTTTTAAAGTTCAAAAATCAAGTAGGGCTGTATATAGGGCACAAGACAGGTGTTAACTTTTTATAAAAAAGGAGAAGATATTTAGGCTATTTAAATAATGTACCTTGTAAATGTTTTTGTGTGTGTGTGCACAGCTCAATCTTTGTGCATGGTGACCTCCAATGGGCCACAGCGTCCCTCACCCCTACCCCACCACAGCGACAGTGCTGAGCCACATTCCTCGCAAAACAAAACCTGTTCCATGTGCAAACGGAGAGCCTGAGGCAGTCCCATTTGGGCAAGTCAGCTAGTACTATAGGCCAAGAGCTTAAAAATAGAGCTGCAGTGAGATTCTACTGTAACTTTGGGTGTTCTTCCCAACAGTGCCAGCAGGAGACAGGAAGTACAGACCAGAACGGGAGGCACCACCAATCGGCTCCCTTTACTGTGGTATGAAGTCAACCAATGCGTGGCTCCTTGAACCCAAATCATAAAGTCACGGTCATATCTGATAAGTCAACAAATCTGAACTGTTGTTTTTATTACACAGGGGACTTTCAAATCCTTGAACTAGCCTGGCACTTTTTTGGTAGAATATTAGTGCCTTTATTGTAAGTATTTTCAGTCTCATAATTATAGGAAGATTATTATTTACAAATGAAAAATACTATGCAATAAAAGTTTAGCATTTTTAAGCATAGAAAAATACAAGTAAAAATTGAGCAATGTAGTTTCTGGTCTTCATTTATATTTTAAAAAATGATAAAGACTAAAAAGATTCTGTACAGAAAAAGATACCATCAATAACACAAAAAGGCAACCAACCGAATGGGAGAAATTTCCCATGTTTGCAAATGATACCTCTGATAAGGGGCTAATATTTAAATATAAAGAACTCATACAACTCAACAATGACAACAACAAAAATCAAACAATCCAATTAAAAATGGGCAGAGGACCTGAAAACTTCTCCCAAGGAGACATACAAATAGCCAACAGATACATGAAAAGATGCTCAACTTTACTAGCTATGAGGGAAATGCAAATCAAAACCACAGCAAGGTACCACCTCACACCTGTTAAAATGGCTACTATCAATAAGAAAACAAGTAAGTGTTAGAGAGGATGTGGAAAAAAGGGAACCCTCATACACTGCTCCTGGGAATACAAATTGGTGCAGCCTCTACGGAAGACAGTATGGAGGTTCCTCGAAAAATTAAGAATACAGCTACCGTATGACCCAGCAATCCCTCTTCTGTGTGTGTATCTATCTGAAAATTTTGAAAACACTTATTTGTAAAGATATATATATCCCTATGTTCACTGCAGCGTTATTCACAATAGCCAAGACAAGGAAACAACCTACGTGTTCTTTGACCGATGACTGAATAAAGAAGATGTGGAACATCTTCAATGGAACACTACATACATACATACATACATACAATGGAATACTACTCAGCCATAAAACAGGGCTAAATATTGCCATTTGCAACAACATAGATGGGCCTTGAGAATATCATGCCATGTGAAATAAGTCAGACCAAAGAGGACAAGAACCATATTTCATTCATGTGTGTGATATAAAACAGAAAACAACAAAGGGACAAACAAAACAAATTCCCAGACAGAGCCAACAGTTTGGTGGTCATGGGGGGAGGAGGGGAGGGGTGGCGAGGGAGTGGAGAGGGTGAAGAGGGTTGACTACGTGGTGATGAAGGAGACTGGATTCTGGGTGGTGAGCACAAAATGCAATATACAGATGATATAAAATTACATACCTGAATCTTACACAATGTTACTATCCAACATTACCACAATATATTAATTTTAAAAAATTGATTAAAAACACTAATCTCATTTATTAAGATAAAAACATTAAAGAAATGAACTAGGAAAGTGTTATTCATCAGTGGGAGCTGTTTTATAAGAACTGGAAATACAACTGGATAAAGAACCAGGCAGAGTTTGTTAATGTGGATTTTATTCCAATATCTCTCAGATTCTTGTTCTAAAGGATTTCAAATTTTTCCATAATCCTCACTGAGCTTTAATAAATGGAGTATTATCAAAGTTTAAATTTTAAGAATATGCGGTAATAGAGAATCTCCCAGCTGAGTCATCTATTTCTCTGCCAGATCTAATTTCTCACTGTCCCTACAGCACACGCTGTATCTTGAACTTCCCCAGTAAATCCATGCCTGTCAATTATTAGATTCTAATTACCTTTCAAAACTTTCTGAACAGCTACCAGGAAACAGAATGATGGAATGAATGACTATTGAGTCAAAAGGAGATTAGACAAATACAAATAAATTATACTTGTTTTACACTCCCATCACCCTTGGAGATGACTTACCAGTGAAAGGAAAAGAATCATATTGTAATAATGAAATCAGAGGGGGAATTCAAGTCCCAGTGGTGATTCCCCTAAGTCTATGTTAATGTACACCTTGTGGGGGACCAAACACCAACTGGAAAAGTTTCCTGAAAACTGTTCCAGCTATTTTCTCATTTAAAACGTTCCAACTTTACTTGACCCATTAGTCATCATATTACTTACATTTATGATGTAGTTTGAAATCTATTACCAAAAACCCAATGGATTCAATATGCCTTATTATATCCAAATCATAACATTTATGAAAGAAAACTTCTTTGTTAAGTGCTTATTCCTTTGGAATTTTATTTGCAAGAGACAAAAAACTTTCAGACAAGCAAGGCCATGCTAGGAAAGTCACCGCATACACGTGTGGCTATGGACAGACACAGGAAGGACGGTATCCGTTCCCACCCCCTAGTTTAGAGAGGCAAACGCAGAACACAGAACAAGTCTATAACCAAGACTGACTTCATGCACAATAGTGACTCTAATAAAGATATTCTTAATTATTAGGTCACAGTACATTTTTTTCCTTTTACTCAGCTATTCAGATTCAGATTTTTGTTACAGTGTCCATTAAAGGTGTTCATTGTGATAAGGGAAGGTAGAGAATTAGTATTCACAGGTGTGACAGCTGCCAAGAAAATGAGACCAACCTGTTTTCATGGAAGGTGTGAAGTGTAAAGACCTCAGGGGTGGCAGAAATGAGTGCTTCCATTACTAACGGTATACCAAGGGGATCTGGGTATAAGCTGTCCCACGTGGTGGTGAGGAGGCTCAGAGACATGGACTGACTCATGCCCTTGACTACACGAATCCATAGCAGTTCACAGTGCGTATCACTGGAATTTGGGCATCATCACTGCCAGCACAATTAGTCAGGCACATATTCCTATGATCCAGGATTGGCTTTTTGTGACTGTATTGCCCTCTCACCTAAAAATGACAGCATAAAAATTCTGATTTTAGTGTAGTTGTACTGGTTTCCTAAAATGAATTATTGAACTGAACTTATCTAAATGAGCTTCTCTCTCTATGTAGTCATCATAAAAGGCCAAAGTCCATTCCATTGCTCCAATAATTCTGGTAGCTTCTGGGGTGCCTATGTCCTTTCCCCCATTCCCAGTGATGGCATATAGTCATCCTTGGAGACAGCCAATTTGGTATTTGTGAACAGCCTAACACTGTTTTGAGATAAGGGAGAAAGGATTCCAGACTCAGGGTAGATTAAAAACATAGACAAGCCAATTTACAGAGGTTTCCACTGCCAATGATGAGACAATCTGAACGTCATTAAAAATAATGAGTTCAGAATAATATCAAACAACTGGCCACCTTTGAAATATGCTAAAAAACCAACTAATTTGTTCTGCTTTTTGAGGTATAACTGACAAATAAAATTGTAAGATACTTAAAAGGTACGTTGTGATAACTGATATGCACGGTGAAAATATCCTTCCCATCTAGAAAACCAACTCATTTTCGAAAATGGGTAAATAAAAGGAGAGAAGCATTTATCCTACTTTTCTTGGATGAACAAATTACTGAGTAGATGACTGAATGTTTCTCTTTATAGAAGTATTCCAGTCAACATATGAAAAAGGAATGCTAGATTGAAGATATTACTGTTAGCAACCTCCAGTGAATTTAGTCTTTGAGCATCAATGGCTGTTAACATCACAAGAACAGACCTTCAGACATTATGTGCCTCCTGATGAAACAATATAAAACCTTTTTACAAACCATCTTGTTTAAAAAAGAAGAAACATCTGAATCAGATTAATCCAACTACCAACTTACATGTAGGAAATAAATTAGACAGGGGCAAAGGCAAAACCTAAGCTATGATAAACTCTACAGGACAGGTGATGTGCTTTCTTAAATACACAAAGTGCAAGACATGAAAAACGACAGAAGGGAAACCTATTGATAAGAGGAAGTTGAAAGACACATCAACCAACAGTAATGTATAGACTTTGTCTGGCTCCTGGCTACACACACACATCCACAAACATTGTGATATTTATGAAATAATTGCAAATTTGAACAATAACTGGATGTTTGATGATATTGAAGAATTATTATCTTTAGGTTTGATAGTAGTGTTATGGTTATGTTTTTAAAAGTGCTTATCTTTTTGAGATACACACCTGCCCAGAAAGTATCCAGCCACATAACATGAAAAATAGAGACACTTATTGAAGAAGATGCAAGATACAAGAAACACTGGGCACAGGACAATGATGCCTCAGTCCCTTTCAAAGTAGGCACCTCGGGACCTCACACATTTCTCCCAATGCCTCTTCCACTGTTCAAAACACCCTGCAAAATCCTTTGCTGGAATCGCCATCAGCTCCCTCATCATATTTTCCTGAATCTCATCAACAATCTGAAATCTCTCCCCTTTCAAAGGTGATTTTAGTTTTTGGAAAAGCCAGAAGTCACAGGACACCAAATCTGGGCTGTAGAGGGGCTGAGTCACCTGGGTGACTTGATGTTTCATCAAAAAGCTCTGCACAAGACATGATGCATGAGTGGGCATGTTGTCGTGATGAAGCTGCCAATCACCAGTTGCCCATAGCTGCAGCCTTCTGAATCATCTGAATAGTTTCCATGGAGGTATGTTCAAGCTTAACACAAAATTTGAAGCAGATTCATTGCTCTACTCACTCAGTCATTTTGAATGTGACGGCCACACAGTGCACATGCTCACTCAAGGGCTTCTACTACCCTCACTGACTAGTACAGTGAAGTCGTCATTGTTCACACATGTGCATTCCAGTCCACTCTCCTTGGCTGCCAGGTTACATTGATGCCACACAAACCATTCTAGTTATACTAACAATGGCTGGACTTTTTCCACACAGATCTTGTTTGTGTATGTTTGTGTGTGTAAAATATTACAAATTATATGATGCATGGAATTTGCTTCAAAATAATACAGAAGGTGAGGAAGTGGAGAGGGATATTTAAGAAACAAAACTGGCCCAACGACAACTGTTTAAGCAGGGGGTCCTATATGCTATTCAGTCTACTTTTGTATATGTTTTAAAATTTCTATAATATAAAGTTTTAAAAAGATTAATGATCACTGTATCTATGAGATGGGGGCTGGGTGAGAAGGGTGAAGGGATTAGCCAAAGGAAAAAAAAAGAAAGACTCATGGACACAGACAACAGTATGGTGATCGCCAGAGGGAAGGGAGAGGAGGGGGAGGCAGAAGGGAGTCAAGGGGATGGATGGTGATGGAAGGAGACTTGACTTTGGGTAGTGAACACACAATACAATATACAGATGATATACTGTACAATCGTGTATCTGACACCTATATAATTGTATTAACCAATGTCACCCCAATAAATTCAACAATAAAAAAAGATACATGAATTTGACATATGAAGAAATGATATTGGAAGATGATTTCAGACCATTAAAGCCCTCTTTTCCCTCTTCAACTTCAAAAGTTGACCTTCCTTCTAGCTTCATGGAGAAAGTTAAAACCACTAAATTTCTTTCAATTACTTGCTACCAAACTGAAAAACTGCTGCATATGCCATCTTCCTTCCCTTTCTTAATTTGTTATGCTTCTCTAACCTAAAACCTGTTTTTTTCACATGCACATTGGAGTCTTCTCAAATTCTAAGGAACCCACCTTTATCTTTTTTCTTTTTAGTTTATCCAATTCTTCTCTCAACTGTATTTCTCTTGCTGATACTTAAACATGAGAAAGCCCAAGTCTCTTCATCATAAAAATAAAACCTCCAAACTCTGATTTCCAAATGGTCCTTCATATACTACCCTTATTCCTCATAGCCAAGCTTCTCTGCTTCCACTCCCCCCCTCCTACTTACTCAATGCATTCAAGACTAGTGTCCATCCAGGTTAATCCAGGGGGAAAAACACTTGTCACAATGTCTATAAACCTATTAGGTATTTTCAAATTCTTATTTTTCTGTGTCACTACTTGACACTGTTGAGGACTTCTTCCTTTTGAAACAGTTTTTTCCCTTGGTTTCTTTTGACCTTACAACACTCTCCAAATTTTGCTCTTAGCCTTCAGCTTACTTTCTAGGCTTCTCCTCCTCCTGGCTAGTAAATGCTGATTGGACACCTTCAAGATGAAGTCTTAGGTTCTTTTCTCTACTCCCTCTGTACGCTTTCCTTGAATATTCTCATCTGTGACCATGGCTTGAATTAGCATCTACATCGCAAAGACTCCAAAATCTCTAACCCTTTATCACCAGTCTTAGTGTCTCCTGTGAGCTCCAGATATGCATGCACAATTGCCACAAACTCCATACACCCAAGCCAAAATCTTGTGCCCTTTCCCTACTCCCACAAACTGTGGGGGAGAGACTGCTCCACGATGTGACCACCATCTGTCCCGGAGCTGGACCTGGACCAAGATGGAGGCTGCTTTCTGCAACCACCCCCCACAACCTACCCCGTAGACTCTGTCCGATCGTAATTCATGCTCATTCTTATATAAATCAGCTGCCCTTCCTTGCCTCCTGCTATGTGCTGGCTTCTGAACAGGTTGTTGTCCTGACCTGGTTAAGCATGGAAAGTAATTTCCTGTACCTGGCAGCATTCACACACATTACCCATGAGTATCCGCCCCACCCCCCAGCTCTACCCTGTATAATTCTTTGGTGACTGACAAGGGGCATGGGAATCCATTTTGTCTTGCAGCCTCCAAAGACATGCCTTGTATGTAAGTTTCCCTTAGTAAATTCTATTAATTTCTAGATAGGACAGCCTCTTCCTCTAGTCTTCCTGTCTTCTGCTCACCAAGACAGGCGTTCAGTCTCAGGTCTTTCCCCTGTGTGTGTACAGGTATAAGTAAAACAGGACAAGACAAAACAAGACAAAACAACAAGCCCAGTGGGCTACCTTCAAGGATTTCCCAGGCCAGTGAATAGGGTTGGCCCCTGTTGTAATCAGCAGGGGCTGCCACAACAAAATACCATGGAACAGCTCACACAACAGAAACGCATTTTCTCAATTCTAGTGGCTAGGATTCTGAGGTCAGGGCGCCAGCACGGCTGGGTTCTGGTGAAGGCGGCCTTCCTGGATGGCAGATGGCTGCCTTCTCATAGTGTCCTCACACAGCAGAGGGAGAGAGATAGGCAAGCTCTCTGGTGTCTCTTCTCGTACAGACACTACTCCCATCTTGAGGGCCCCACACTTAGGACTGCATCTAAAACTGATTTACCTTCCACAGGCCCCATCTCCAAAAACCATCACACTGGGGCCTGGGGTGTCAACACAGGAATTTCGTGGCAACACAATTCAGTCCGTAGCAGCATTCGTCCAATCAGAACAGTTGGGAACCCGGAGGTCACCTTCACTCTTACCCTCCACCCCCTCTACTCCATTGCCACTGTCTGTGGAGTCTCCCTCCCTAATATCTACCACGTTTTCAATTTCCCCGTTTAGATCACCCTTCCCTGATTCAACCTGCCATTATCTCACACTGGGATGACTGCAGTATTCTCCTAATTGGTCCCATGCACGTACTCTAGCCCCTCTTATCTCTTCTACATCCTGTAATTAGAGTCACCTTTCAAAATGCAAATATAACCGTATCAACACATACACATACACATACACATACACCCCCTCCCACCACATACACGTCCTGCTTTATTAAAGCTCTTCAGTGGTTCCCCAATGCTCTTAATAAAAAAAGTCTAAAATCCTTTATTATGGCCAGCAAGGTCGGGCCTCAGCCTCTCCCTGCACCTCACCTCTCACCACTGTTCCCTCACTCTGCCCTGCAGTCATTCCTGTCAAGTGACCCATGATTTCTCCCCCCGGGGGTCTTTTGCACCTTCTCCCCGAAGTTCTTCCGCCCCTCCATGTCCTTGGTTACTTTACTCCTTTCAATCCTGTGGAACTCAGCTCAAGTGCAGTTACTCAGAGAAGTTTCCCTAAATCTCCACTTTTTATGAATCCATAGAACTTCATGACACTTATGTTAGTTTATAATTACACTTTACTTTGTGTGATTATGTGGTAATCAAATTCTGTCTTTTCTACTAGACTGTGTGCATTTATTGACAGAAGAAACTGTCTTTTGCTCGCCACTGTATTTCCAGGGCTTAGAATGACACTTGGAACACTGCAGTTGCTCATAAATACTTGTGAAGGTAAATAAAGAGTTCCATCAGGGATTGCACCCATAATTTTAGAACTTGAAGGGATCTTAGAACAAGGCTCTATGTTACAAAAAGAGATACTGAGGTTCAAAGAAGTAAAATGTTATTTAGGATCATGTGCATGGTGACTGTCAGCCTGGACTGTCCAGGTGACAGCGGATTACGGAGAGTTGAAGGCCGAGGGGGTGCAACTTGTTGAACTGAGGTGGGGGGGCAGTCAAGACTCGTGAGTTTGGCGGCAGAGGCTAATCTGGCAAGGACCCGGGGGACAGGATTATTGAAGAATCTGAAGTGAGGGCTGCCAGGAAACAGACCGAGGAAGCAATCAGGGCACAATGGAGAACCGTTTCAAAAGGAAAACTAGAGGGACTGGGAGTAAAAAGAAGGATGAATCGAAGGTGGTAGTAGCGTTGTGAGGCCGTGAGTGGAATAACGCTGCTCCGCACAGAAATTTGAAGACTATACTGAAAGGAAGAAGTGAGTAAGAGGAGAGGAAAGTGGTTTAATGCTATGGTTGTATTTTAAACAACTAGGCACACCTAATGGGCAGATGGAGAAACAGTCCTGGAGTTGAGTAATAAGTCAAAACTAGAACTAGGCATTTGGGAGTTGTCAGCATAAGAGACAGCTGGGTTTATCGCTCGTATGGAGCGAGGTAAGAACAGAAGGCTCGAGACTGTGTCCTTGGGAAGGCAGAGGGCTAGAGAGCTAGGGGAAGAAGAGCTGTGTACAAACACAACGTTAGCAAACTTTCTAAGTTACGTAGAAGCCAGAGAATGTGCTTCTTCTCTTAGTGTAGCCACCTACCCTCACTCGCTTTGGTAGAGGAAAGAATTCTGACCGAATTAGAGCTCATGAAGAAACGAAACATCTAAATCGCCACAACGCCGACCTCCCTGCAGGAGACGTGGTGCTGGCTTCCAACCACCGCGCCACCCCCACAGGCGGCTTCTGTGACTCTCTGGGTCCTGTTACTGAGCCAAGTGCAGTCCCCTGGGGGGCCACTGTCAGCCGGACCTTCAGAGAAGATTCACAGTCCCTTTATCCTACAGATCTGGGAAGTAACTGATAGGGCTTACTGACTCCATGGTGGAAAACTTGGTACTGGAATCAGGTTATTCTTTGAATAAAAGAAAAATGTTTATTAAAAATCAGTTAGTTAAAAGTCATCCATTTTCCCAATTTCTTTGCAAAATCCAAGTCACAGGTGAACGATAAGGTTGAAATGAGGGGACACCTGTATTTAAAAATGTTTGGTCCATTTCCTATTTCCCATCCTGACATCGAGTTTACTGTTTCATTCTGATAAATCATGGGGAATATAAACGACAATAATGCAATGCTGATGCTGCAAACTGGAGCCCATAAAACTCAGGAAATGTAAAAGTCAAGGTTCTTACAGTTTTATTAGCTAGTTTACATTTCTTAAATGTGGAAGATAGTCCACAAGTATGGCTGTAAAATTGAATTTAGATAAAGGCAGGACTCCATTTACCAGGTTATGGTCCTTGACCCTATTTCTGCAAAGAAAAAAGAGGCAAAGGGTTAACTATCGGGGCTATATTAAGAGAAATAAATTTAAATGAACTTCTTAAGATGCTTTCTTTCACTTCAAATCTTCTTGCATTTAAAAATCCTATTACTTATTCTTCATTTACCACTCTGGAAGGTGTCAGGTGGCTATTTGGGTCATCTCTTTCAGGTGTCTTACTTCACCTGAACCAGTCACCTTCAAGATATGTCTGAATTAATCTCTATTGAGTAATGGATTTAGGAATAAAAGAATGTATAAGCAGAGCTCACTAACAAAGGAAAAACATTAAAAAAATATACATATTTGGGGGTAAACAATATAGAATTTCTACTTTATATTCATATAAATAACCCTGTTTGAATAGTGTGTTATGTGTCTGAGTTTTTTAAAGCAATATTTTA
>VMDR010026507.1:0-13976 GCA_007922815.1 Macrotus californicus
TCCTTCCTTTTTAGATCTTTCTTCTTCTTCTCCTTCTCCTTCTCTTCCTCCTCCTCCTCCTCCTCCTTCTTCAAGCAAGCCCTTTAACATTTGTTGCAGTACTGGTTTGGTATTAACAAACTTCTTTAGCCTATTCTTGTCTGGGAAGCTCCTTATTTCTCCTTCAATTTTGAATGATAGCCTTGTTGGGTTAAGTAGCCTTGGTTTTAAGTTCTTGCTTTTCATCACCTTTGAATATTTCACACCACTCCGTTCTAGTCTGAAATGATTTTTTGGGGAATCAGATGAGAGTATAATTGGTGCATCCTTGTAGGTAACTCTCTGCTTTTCTCTTGCAGCTTTTAGGATTCTTTCCTTGTCTTTAAGCCTTGTCATTTTAATTATGATGTGTCTCAGTGTAGGCCTCTTTGGGATCAACTTGTTTTGGGTTTTCTGACCTGCCTGGACTTGAGTGTCTTTTTCCTTCAATAGATTAGGGAAGTATTTAGTCATTATTTCTTCAAATAAATTCTCAATCCCTTGACCACTTTCTTCTCCTTCTAGTACTCTAGTACTCTAGTACTACATCTCATGATGTAGATGTTACACTTCATGTTGTCCAAAACGTTTCTTAAGCTCTCATTTATTTAACATTATTTTCTCTTTTAGCTTCTCTGCTCCACCTGGGCATTTTTTTTCCTATCTTGTGTTCTAAAATACTGATTCGATCCTCTTCTTCATCTAACCTTCTGTTTATTCCTTCCAGTGTATTATTTATTTCAAATATTGCATTCTTCTGACTGGTCCTTTTTTATGGTTCTATGTCTTTTTTCATGCTGTTGAGTATCCTTATAATCATTACTCTAAGGTTCTGATAAATTCTTTGCCTGCTGGAAGTTCTTCTGGAAAATTCAGTTGTTCTTTCATTTGAGATCTATTTCTTTGTCTCCCATTTTGGCTGCTTTGTATTTTCCACCTTAACTGCTAAACTCTTTAGCCATTAAGCCAATCAGTTGTTGATCTAATCAAGCTGTAATCAGTAGCCTGGATTAAGCACCATGGGGAAGGGGGGTGGGCAGAGTAATTCCTGTGGGCAGGGCTAGTGCTTCCCCTCAGGCTGATGCCATCCAGAAAGGAGTGCTCTGCCTAAGAGTGATGGCTCCTGCAGTATGGGGAATGACTCAGCACACAGATCCTGGTGGCTAACACTTCAGTTCCCTCTCCAAGCCACCCACCTGACTTTCTCAAGTGTCTCTAGTCCACTTTGCCCTTCCTCTGCCAGACCCCAGGGCAAGTGGCTGCAAATGAAATTTTGTTCTTTGGCCCTTTAAGAGGCTCTCTGAGTCTCCATCCATCTCTCCCTGAAAGTCAAAAGTCCTGCTGCCTTTCACAGCTGGATGTTAATCTGGGTTCCTTTCTGGTTCTGGTGCTGTAGGCTGGGGAGTACAGCCTGGAGTTCAGACCCTCCAGTACCTCAGCTGCTGCCCATGGGATCCCAGCCAGCCCTCTTGTATCTCCACAATCCCTATCAGATCTATTGCAGTAAAATGGTTTCTTCTGTCTGTCCTTAGTTATAAGGCTTTTCTCCAGCTAGTGTTCAGTTGGTTATTCTGTATTTCTCTACAATTTAGTTGTAACTCCAGATTAGCCCTGGGAGGAGGTTAATGTAGCTTCCACTTACTTCTCTGTTATCTTAGATCCAATGTCTAAATGAGTCTTAAAGCAACCACCTCTCCTGCCCTGATTCTTTCATGTTTTTATCAAACTCCCCCATTTCCTATATGTCTCAAAGATCAGTTTGGATCTTTCTCATGCTGAATGTGGCCTCAGATGAAACTGGCTGATTACATTCATGTACAAACTTTTGTGTTGTAATTTATTGCACAAAAGGATGTGGCTATGAGGAAATAAACATTAACCTACTTTGAAGTGGTCAGATTGCTTCTCTGTTCTGATTAAATGATCATTAAAGCTTTGCTATTTGAATTTCTAACCTACAATGTGGAGCATAAGGGCTGCAGTCCTAGAGCATTCAAACATGGCTGTGGGTATCTCCCATTGGACCTGTTTGGGTGGCAGAGGGTGGGGTAGCGGGTGTCACTCACTGTTTCCATAGGGGGGTGGCTCAATGCACCCACACAGCTCCCCTCCATTGTCTAGCTCACAGGTCCGGTTGGGACAGTCTGCCCCCACACAGGGATCTTCAACCACTCCTGCTAAAAAGGAAAACACACAGAAACATGCACAAGTTGATTTTCACACCAGCACACAGTAGCATGTGGTTACACTCTGGATGTGCCACTTTAATGGAACTTGTGATGGTCAGATAGCAGCCACAAATGAACATACATGGCTACCCTCCTGTAGATGATGACAATAGCTGGTAATTGGGACCTTGCAATGGCCCTGACCTTGCTTCATGCTTAGTTGCATCATCTCTTCCACCCTCACCAAAGCTCTGTGAGCTAAACTTTGTAATCCCACTTTACAGCCATGACTCCCCTAAGGTCACACACAGGTAAAGCTACGTGGTGAAGATGGAATTCATAGACAGTCTTAACTGCCCCGACACACCGCGGCTGCTCCACTCACTGCCCTGCAACATGGGGGTGTGCCTTCATGTCTTTGCACAGAGTAGGATCCAAATCAGTTACTTCTGTGTCCTCAATACCCAGTCACCTCAGAGCAGGTGCTCCACAACTCTTTGTCAAGCAAGAAAACTCTAGGGCCAGTAAGGTCGCTTAAACCATGACTTCTTAGTCTTTTTGACTCATGGTCCTCCTTCCTCATAAATTTCTACTTAATTTTATAATAATAGTTAAAACAAAAGCCTACACAGAACTCACAAGCATTGACTTAGATTAATGGTAGTGTTTTGTCAAAAGGCAAATTTTTTTTACTTTTTAAGTATTTTACTTTATATTATAAGTAAAATATAAATTTTTGTAGCGGAGGAGTCCATAGACCACCTTCAAGATTAGTTTGAAACCACTAATTGAGACCATTTTCTCTGAGGCACTCACTTCTTTAAAGAATCTCTCTCCGTTTGTGGATGTAATACTTTTATTCATCATGGTAAATGAGGGTGAGAGCTATAGAAGCCACAACTGTTCAATCCCAGCATGAGTTTAAAAGTGAAACAATAGAGTGGAGCTGCCCCACAGCTCCAGATGCCTCTCCTGACTCAGCTGCCGTGCCCGTGCTGAGGAACGAGTTGTAATAGGTGGGAATATGGTGATGGCTTAACTTCTCTCAGCTAAAGCTTAATTTGGAAGGGAGACTAAAGGAAAGCCATCAGCATCATTTAAATACATTTATTTTTAAGGTCTTCCTTTTATAAAGGCCCTTTCACTTGCAGGTATGTTCAGTTCCTCACACAATGCTAAACACATATGAGCCCTTCAGTAGGTGTTATGCTTAATTAATACAATATGAAAACAACCCAAGAACATAACAGAAAGAAGGTGTGGAGGCAACAGCCAGGAGGAAGAAAGAAACTTCACTTACAAATATGGTGGTCCACCTGCCAATGGGCAGATAAGTTATGCCTTTAAATGGAGTTTTTGAGGTTAAAATTAAAAACTAATGTTTTTTAAAAAAATTCCAGCCGATTTCTAAAGTTTAAAATGGTTACTTTTAAAGTTATTTAAAGAGTTACATTTTGACACAACTTATTAAAAGTTACCAAACAAAGCATTTCTGTTGATTTCCAAAAGACTAGTAATTTTAAGAGATTCTGAAATCACTGAATGCATATTTTAATTAACTATATTTTTTTATGTTCTGAATTAACTGTATTGTAATATTGTACTTGGTCAGGTTTAATCTTCAAGTTTTATAATGAACGTGCACAGTCCTGGAATGGGCGTACCTCTGCACACATGGGTTTAGTGGTATGTGCCACAGTGCATGCACACACTCTGTTGGACATGATATTCTACTATATTAGCGGGACAGAGTGACCACATATGCATGTGGACACACATATATGTATATGACAAATTTATATGTTTGTACACATATTTGCTCCATGTATTTGATTGACATAGTAAGAAAGTGAGCAAACAGAATAATGAATATACACATCAAATAATATTCTTAGTACAGAACAAAAAATAAACCATAGACATTTATTTTATCACTAATTTAATATATATAATCCCGTTATAAATCCAACCACAGCTTTCTTTCAGCCCAGGCAGATACAACCAGCTCAATTCCAACTCCACTTGCCATTTGCCACATGCCCTCCCTTTCTGATGGGAGTTCTGAGCTGGTGAAGAGCTGAGTTTGGGAGCTGAAATCAATCAGGGGCCCCACATGTTGTTCCTCTATCTCATAAGTTACTAAACTGCTGCTTATCCAGCTCAGAGACCACATCTTCCCCAGTTGGTATCTAAAGTCCATCACTGGAAGGGCTACAGGTGAGTGAGGTTCTGTGGACACACCCTCATCAAATCTCTGCTGCAGCTCACAACTCTCAACTTTCCAACCCTGGAAGCAGAGCTGTGAAGACCAGCCAGCCCAACGACACAAAGCAACACAACCAGCAACACTGTTCTTTTAACTTAGAAAATAATCTGCAGAAATAAAATAATGCTCTTACAGCAATTCTCCTTCTCAATCCACTCAGTGCTGAGGATCCCAAAGGAACGACAGGACTCTCCATAGGCAGCCAGGGAGCCGCACAGCTGGAACTTCTTGTTGTTGTAGCAGCCGTCCAGATAGCAGGATTCATAGAAGGGGAGGGGGTCAAGTAGCCCATAGCAGGGCTGGAAGAAGCCCTTCATATCCGTGAGCTTCAAGCAGTAGCCATCGCCCTGCATCTTCTGGATATGCACGTTGTCACACATGGCGGCATACTGTGAGAACTGCAGCTCGTTGCAGCTGGGGGCGAGAAGTCTCGTCAGAGAAGCAAAACCAACCTCTGAGACCTCCAGTAGATGGGAAGACCATGCCTGTTACCTCCTTTGCTGACCCAGAAGTTAATTGGCTAGTTGACCTTAGGAAAGTTAGGTGATTTCTATTGTTAATATCACTGGGATAAGTGAGCATAAAATAAAATAATGACTTGGTAGCCAAGTGTCAGACAAAAGATAGATACTGACATAATAACCATTAACCTTTGATATAATTGACTGATGTAAATGATACAATAATCATTAACAGATACTGCTATAATAAATAATAGTAATAATAATAATTACTATAATAGTAATGACAGTGGGTAGAATTAAAGATTGGGAAGGAAGTCCATAGGTTCTAAACCAGTTTCAGTTTAGCTATAAGAGACCAAAAGCAAAACCTTCACAAGAAAATTGATGTCAGGCTAAAATCATTTATTATAGAAGAAAGGAAGAAAGGAAAGGAAGCTGAAGCAGAGCCATAATTCCTCAGGACAAACTGAAACTTGCTTATCTTTGGAAGCCCCAGAATAGCTTAAATGTCCAAAATTGTCATTTTTCTAACTGTGGGATGAATAAGTGACATTTTAGAGAAAGCATCAAATTAGGAGTGCTGGAATCTGATCCTGGCTTCTACAGAATCTCCTCATGATCATCATTCTGCACTAGGCTCTGTTTCACCCAGAAAAGAAAGAGATTGAACTTGATGTTGCCCAAGGTTCTTTCCAGGCCTGGGCCTTGTAGTTCACAAGACTATTTCAATTTACCTGCAGAAGGGTCAAAAAGAGTATGAAGCTTCATTTCCACATCTGGGTATTTAGCTGATATTTGACATGTTAAAGCACAAGAGAATTGAGCCACTGCACAAAGAAAAAAATGCTGGGAAAGAGAAGCATATCTGTGGATTCACAGAAAGGTATGACTATAATTTAGCAGCCTAGAGAGTACCTAAATTAAACACCTTTGAAGTAACTTGTAGAGCTCATTCTAAGTTGGACTGTTAGAGGCCTGATATGACCTTGGTGACTTCTGTATCAAAAAAGGCTTTTTTTCCTCCAACCAAGCCCTACCTATACAACCACAACCAAGCCTTCTGGTAAGTGTCACAAACACACAGTTAGACCCAGCATTGGGGAGGAAGGGCGGCCCTTTTTCTCTGAGTCTCTGAATTCCACTGCAGTGGAGCTGTTCTATGCAGCTAGCGAAGGCTTCGGTTTCAGCCTGGGCAGACTCTCCAGTTTCACCTTGGCTGTCTAGCTGAGGGTTGAATGACATGAAAACTTAGAGTTGTACTACCTAAGCCCAGTTCCTTCCTCTGGCCTTCAAGAAATTACTGAAGCCTTCCATGTGTCTCTTTGTATCATGAAAACTGCACAGACATTTGGCTCAGCTCTTTGCAGGAGAGAAAAATGATGCTATGGAAAGTGCATTTTTTATGAACGCCTCCTGTGGATGTGGGAGGATTTGGGCCACTGAGTCGAATAGCTAGAATTCTCACCTCTTCTGCATGCCATTGGTTTTCCAGCTCTGGGCCAGCACCACACTGCTCACCACTGGTTTTCCCCGCAAGGTCACATAATCATCAGTTAAGTCCCCATTGAAGTTGCCACAGAGGCCACACACTTTGTTCTGCAAGCGCTCGCTGATGCTGATTTTTATGACATTGAAACCATTGTAGTGTATCTGAATGTCAGGGCTAGTGTCAATCACCAGGAAGCCCTCGCTGCTGTAGATTCTGGTTGCCAACCCGGTTATAAATGGAACATTCACTTGTGTGCCATTCACCTATTGAAGAAAATAAAAGTAAATGACCCTTACAGCAGAGGTTGGCAAACATTTCCTGTAAAGGGCCAGAGTAAAACTTTTATGATCTCTATTGCTACTCAACTCTAAACTCATGGCAGGAAGGCAGCCCATAGACACTATGTCACTAAATGAGTGAGGCTGTGTTCCAATAAAATTTTATTTACCAAAACAGGCAGCAAGTAAATTTGGCTAAATCTTGTTTGCTGACCACTGCTCCAGAATTCAGGGACACTCACTCATCTACTGCCTACAGTTCCCCTAAAGGAAGGAAAATATTAAGGCAGAGAGGTAAGAAAACATTAAAAAACTATAACCCACAAGCTGGGTTTTTTGTATAAAACTTTCCCAAGCATAACCCAATTACTGAAAACGAAATCCAATCCTGTGCTGAGGAGAATCTAACATGGTTGAAATGAATCTGAAGATTATTGCTATGTTTATTGTTTTCTTGCTCATAACGTTCAAACGGGAGGTCCACCCCAGAGATCCTATAGGCATAGTATTTTCTGCATTGGTCATTTTCCTGCTTTATAACAGTTTCTTTTCTTAGCCCTTAGGACAGAACAGAACATGCTTCTCTGATACTTACAAAATAGTTTTCTTTTTTCACCCGCAGGTTATTAGTAAACTTTATTTCTTAAAAAATCAGAAGCCTTTTAAAAAATATGATTCTTTACTATTTTGGTAGCTTGGGGTATTTTATTCAGCAACGATGGCAGTTTTGGTGCGGTAGGTGGTCATTTTCACTTTGTAGCTCCTGGATTCTGGACCAATACAGTTGTGTCTATGTGGGCCAATTTGCAAAAGAAATTGGGATGTCAAAAATAGCAGAAGCTTTCACTGAAGTTAAAAGCCAGTATTATAATTCAAACTCTTTCTTTTAAGCTTGAAAAATACTGCCAGTCTTTGGCCTAAGCTATTTGATGGATACTGAGCTATTTGATGATAGTTCAAATAAAGATATACTCAGTCCTAGCTGGTGTGGCTTAGTGAATTGAGCAACGGTGTGCAAACCAAAGGTCACAGGTTCAATTCCCAGTCGGGGCACATGCCTGGGTTGCAGGCCAGTTTCCCATTAGGGGGCGTGCAAGAGGCAAACACACATTGAAGTTTCTGTCCCTCTCTCCCTCCCCCACTGTCAAAAAATAAATAAAATCTTTTTTTTTAAAAGGTACACTCAATGAGCCAATGATGGAAAGCAGATACACAGAATAACACTGAATCCAAAAAAAAATGTTAATGTGTATGCCCTGGCTCTCTCCAGCCCTAGCTCTAATCTAAGCACTGAGATCTGACTCCACCCTTCAGGTTTACCTGTTGTGAGCAGCCTTGCTTTACTGAGAAGCTAGGAGTCCCTGTCAATAGTTCAGAGCATATCACCTTCTTAAATGGAGGTGGGAAGAATCCAAGTCAGAGATGGAGGTGGGGTAGAGATTCATTTATTTGTTTATATACACATCTAAGGTTCATAAGAAACCAGACAGCTATCCAAAGGAAAAGTCAGCCTATGAGAAATTCACCACACTCAGTCCCTGTTTTCTTTCTTTCGATATATCACCATGCCACCCTCTAACAGTGGAGGATGCTCCATCAGGTTTATATTTGGGTAGCTGTTTTGTTTTTTTAAGGCAAATGCTTGCCTTCTCTCAGCTTCTAGGAAAGGTGGCACAGATAAAAGAGCCTGTCTTGGTACAGGTGGGCAGAGCCAGGAATAATTTTAAAGGCTCTTAAAAACAAATTAGATGCTTTTTGGAAATTAATCCAGAGTAGAAGCTGCCTTATCTGCCATTTTATCACCTGAAGTTCTATTAGTGCCCATGCCATCAAAGACACAGTACCTTTCTTCAAGCCTTTGGAATTGTCAGCAAAGGACTAAATGAGACCCTTTCTTACACTTGTAGAATTTTTACACTTTCATGCTTTAAAATCTGGTTATCTGTGCGTGGTACATACGAAGTAACAACCTATTATCCTCAAACTTGGTTATCTTGGAAAACCACAATAAACAGTCCCCTGGCCATGCCTTGTTCCCAGACACGTTTCTTAAGAATCAATGACAGGCTTGTCACCTTGACAGTGTTCCTGTCGTTGATGAGAATCTGCTCCTCATTGATGTAGAAATAGACGGGCGAAATGATAGTGAGGTTAGGGGACGACCACTTGTCGAAGTTAATGATGAGCTGGAAGGAGATGTCAGGTAGCTTCTGGCAGATGGTGGAGAGCACGAAGGCACAATTCGCCGGGAAGCGGAGGAAGGCGCCATCGAAGGTGCGGAAGACACCGCCACCAGCCGCCAAACAGTAGGAGGTCCTGGTGCTGAAGCAGCCGCGCACCCCGTTCCGAAGGGCGCACTCTTCGTCGGACTTGCACTGGCGGGGGTCGCACTGGATCAGGTTGCGCCGGAAACAACGGCAGCGCCGGGTGCAGTCACTATTCCAGAACAGCTGCTTGGGCTATAAGAGAGGAGCCATTTGCGTTGAGCTCAGGCTATAGGCAGGGTTAGGGACCTCAAGCCCAGTCCATGTGGACCCTTTGCTGGCTCAGCTAGCCTCTCTTTATTGGGGCAGAAATTTGCAACAGGGAGCACTAGGAAGGGTGTTTTAATTCAAATGTTACATTAGTTCCATGTAACTCAAGTGCCAAACAATATGTAATTTAGTATGTATTGGTTTCAAACAAAAATTTGGGAATCCTTACAGTTGGATTGTAGGACTACTCATAGCTAACGTAAATGTTAAAGGAACTAGGTGAAAAGGAAATATATTTGGTAAAAATTTATTCTAACAAGTACCAGTTCCACTTCCAGAATGGCATTTAAATTCATTCAAGAATAATAAAACAATAACAACTGGCTCTTCAAATCTTAGATATGTAAAAAGAAAGTGATAACCAAACTTTATGATGAACCATTTCAAAATTTCACAATACTCAACACTCCAAACTTTTTTCTTGTAGCTAAGCTACTTCTAATTTATTTCTAGTACAAGTACCTCCATTTCTAAGTGTCCTGAAGTAAAAGATCTAAAAATGGTGATTTTCCCGTGAAAGTAAAGCTTTGGGATCAGGTCAGCTGGCTGTCAGTCCAGCCTGGGCACGCTCCCTGTGCCACCTCCAGGAGCACTGCTCATCCCCAGACCACACACTTGCTATCCCTGAATTGAAGGTGATAACACCTTGCAGGGCAATTCCTAATTCCAGCCCAGATGGAAGAGTAGGTAAATGCTGTACTCACCATTTCCCATGACCACATAAAAATTACATCTAAACCAAAGAACAGTCATCCTTGAGAACCACCCGAAGACTAGCTCAACAGAAGTCCTATAACTAAGACTAAAGAAGAGCCATGTTGAGACTGGAAAGAGGGGCATAGACATGGAAAGGGCTGGTCCCACACTGTGTAGTGGTTACTAATCAGTAGGGATATCTCAGCTGTGGTGGTCCCGCCTGAGGAGTAAGGGGTCCCAGCCCCACACTGGGCTCTTCAGCCCAGAGCACGAGTGCCAGGAAGAGGAGCCTCCATAATGCCTGGCTGTGAAAATCAGCTAGGACCCCATCTGGGTGAGAGAGAAGGTCAATGGAGTCCCAGGCATTCCTGTTAAAGGGCCGGAGCAGAGCACAGACTCACTTCCTCAAGGAAAACTCACCCTAAGGTCTAGTGAAAGGACCGCAGCTTGAAAAGCATGTGGGACATACAGGGAGGAACTGAATTGTCCTGCTTCCAGGAAAAGGTAAAGGCTGGAGGGGCAACTGTCTCTGGGACTAAAGTACCTGTAGGTGCCATTGTTCCTTTGTTGAGCCCTCCCCTCAAAGAGCTGGCAAGTTTAGGCAGGCATCAAAACTTGGTCTCCATTAACCTGGCTAACACTGCTCATTTAACACACCCTGGTAATTCCCTGAGACCCCCACCCCACTTCAAGGATGCCCCAGGACCAACACACTAGTGGCCAGTTTCAGACCACATCAGAGTACCACCTAATAGCTCAACCAATGACACACCCAAAGTGCAGACTTAACAGGAACTAGAACCCTAATAAAGTGAATTCTACACAATAGCTTGTCTGGTGTAGTAATGGCCAGTCCTCACAGCAGGTCAGCTGTAGGGTTAATCCCACCCAATGGTGGGTCAACAGCAATAAAGGGCCAACTAGAGCAGGAAAGCACACACAACACATACAAGGAACACCATGGACCAGTCAGCTCAGGGACTTGCACCATTGGGCCCCGCAAGAAACCTACAACATCAGGACACTGCCAAGACTGGGAGATGAAGCAAATCTACCTGATATGCAAAAACAAACATAGGGAGGTAGCCAAAATAAGAAGACAAAGAAAATGTCCCAAATGAAAGAACAGGACAAAACTCCAGAGAAAGAACTAAATGAAATGGAGGCAAGCAAACTACCAAATACAGAGTTGAAAACACTGGTTACAAGGAAACTCAATGAACTTAGAAAAGGAATATATGTACTGAGTGAAACTTGTAAAAGGAAATAGAAACCATAAAGAAGAACCATCAGAAATAAAGAATACAATAACAGAAATTAAGAATATTTTTAGTTTTCTGGGAAAATTACATACTGTTTTCCACAGTGGCTGCACCAGTCTGCATTCCCACTAACAGTGTAGTAGGGCTCCCTTTTCTCCACAGCCTTGCTAGAACTTGTTTGTTGATTTGTTTATGATGGCCATTCTCACTGGTGTGAAGTGGTATCTCATTGTGGTTTTAATTTGCATCTCTCTGATGGCTAGTGATGCTGAGAATCCTTTCGTGTGTTTCTGGGCCCTCTGTATGTCCTCCTTAAAGAAGTGTCTGTTTAAGTCCTTTGACCATTTTATAATTGGATTTTTTGTCTTCCTGGAGTGGAGCCATATGAGTTCTTTATATATTTTGGAGGTCAAATCCTTGTGTGAAGTATTGTTGGCACGTATATTTTCCCATACAGTTGATTCCTTTTTCATTTTACTACTGTTTTCTTTAGCCATGCAGAAGCTTTTTATTTTGATGAAGTCCCACTTGTTTATTCTTTCATTTATGTCCCTTTCCTCAGTAAACTAAAATTGGAACTGCCTTTTGACCCAGCAATACCATTGCTGGGATTATACCCTAAGAGCCCTGAGACACCAATTCAAAAGCACCTATGCACCCCAATGTTCATAGCAGCACAATTTACAATAGCCAAGTGCTGGAAGCAACCTAAGTGCCCATCAGTCAATGAGTGGATCAAAAAACTGTGGTACATTTACACAATGGAATTCTACACAGCAGAGAGAAAAAAGGAGCTCCTACCCTTTGCAACAGCATGGATGGAACTGGAGAGCATTATGCTAAGTGAAATAAGCCAGGCAGTGAAAGACAAATACCATATGATCTCACCTATAAGTGGAACCTAATCAAGAAAACAAACAAGCAAGCAAAATATAAAGAGAAACCTTGAATTAAAGAACAAATTGACAGTAGTCAGAGGGGAGGAGGGAGAGGGATAATGGGGGGAAATAGGGAAGGTTCATCAAGGAACATGTACAAAGGACAGGTAGACAAAATCAAAGGGGATAGGTTGGTGGAAGGCTGGGATGGGTGCGGTGGGGGACTGAGGTGGGGTGAAAATGGAGACAACAGTACTTGAACAAAATAAAAGAAAAATTAAATAAAATAATAAGATGAAAAACAAAACAAAAAAGAAATTAAGAATATATTAGATGGAATAAACAGTAGATTATAGAAGAAGTGGAGGATCAAGTTAGCTATCTAAAAGATAAGCAAGTGGAAACACTAAGTAAAACATCAATAAAAGAAAAGAAATAAGAAAATGAGGATAGTTTAAGCAACCTCTAGGACAACATTTGCATCATGGGGATATCATACAAGTCTGGAAAGTGCAGAAAGTCCAAAACAAGATGAACCCAAAGGGGCCCACACCAAGAGACATATAAATAAAATGCTAAATGTTAAAGACAAAGAGAGACTTAAAAAGAGCAAGGGAAAAGCAGTTAGTTACCTACAAGGGGCTCCAATAAGACTATCAACTGATATCTCAACAGAAACTTTGTAGGCCAGAACAGACTAGCACAAAATGTTCAATGTGACAAAAAGCAGACCCACAATCAAGATTACCCCACTCAGTAAGTCTATGATTTAGAATTGATAAAGAACTTTCCAGACCAGAAAAAGCTAAAGATGTCATCACCACCAAACCAGTATCACAATAAATGTTAAAGGGACTTCCATAAGGAGAAGAGAAAAAAAATATGAATAAGAAACTATTGCAAAGACAAAACTCTCACAAGGTTAACACATATTAAAAGCAGTGAATCAATGAGCTATAAAGCTAGTACAGAGGGTAAAATGCAATACTAAGAAGACCATGTGTAATTATAACAGTAAATTAAAAGATACACAGAAACACACACACACAAGGAAGTAGTAATAATTATAAAAATATAAACATGGAGGTGAGTAAAAAGGGTAATAACTTCAGAATTTGAAATTGTTAAGCTTCAAGCTTAAGCAACCATTTGATTAAAATAGACAGCTATGAACATAACTTGGTATATATGAAGCACAGGTAGCCACAAACCAGATATCTATATAAGATATATAAGGAATAAAAAGAAAATAATCCAAATACAAGACAACAGAAAGTCATCAACATATAAGAGAGGAGTACAAGAGAATAAGAAAAAACAGAGAAAACAAAAATATCATAAAACATTTTATAAAATGGCAATAACTACAAGCTATTGGTAATTACTTTAAATGAAAATGGACTAAATGCTCCAATCAAAGGCAATGAGTGGCTAAACTGATAACAATACAAGACCTGAACATACGATATCCACGTAGACCCACTTCAGATTGAAAAACCCAGACAGTCTGGAAGTTTAGAGACGAAAAAAATATGTCACACAAGTGGAAACAACATAAAAAAGCTGGGATAGCAATACTTACATCAGACAAACTACATTTTAAAGGATCAGCAAGAGAAAATGGAAGACAAGTCTTAAGGATAAGGATCAATAAAACAAAAGGATATAATTCTGGTAAACATTTACATACTCAATGTAGGCGTACCAATATATATAAAGCAAATAATGATGGACGTAAAGGGAGAGAATTGATAGTAATACAGTCATAGTAGGAGACTTTAACATCCCATTGACATCAATGGATAGATCTTCCAGACAGAAATTGACAAGGAAAAAAGGCCTTAAATGGCCCATTAGACCAGATTGATTTAATTGAAATGTTTAGAACATTTTAGTCCAAGGCAGCAGATAACACATTTTTTC
>VMDR010026508.1:0-13976 GCA_007922815.1 Macrotus californicus
GCTTTAAGAATAAAGACCTAGCTGTAGGAGAGAGTGATTCAATTCTGAGAGTAAATCAAACATACAAGAAGGCAGACAGCTATAAAAACAAAGAAACGAAATGTTAAGAAAACTTGAAGCAACAGAAGAATAATTATGTTTGTTTGGGGAATCAGAAATGATGACAAACACTAGAGAAAATAATGTGAGACGAGAAAGGCTGTTTGCACATATTACCTTGATTGCCGCAGAGCGAAGATTTACTTTGTGGCAGAGGAATTTCATCTGCACATTTAACCTACTAAATTTACCTGTTGCATTAAAACTTGATCTATTTAATTAAAGTTAACAATAAATATTTTACATCGACATCAAATTTTCCTAGGTAGTAAATTCACTGATGTAAGAAATTTGGATGGAATAATTTTAGGATTTTAATGGATGTCTGCTTTGGTGGATTATCTTTTCAGGCTGCAATATTTATTGGTTCTTAGAACCAAACCACATGTAGCATTATCTGCAAATCTAAATCACTACTCCAGGAAATGTTTTTATAGATGCATATGCTCTCATGAATGCATAGCACTTATAACAATAAGACAGGGCGAAAGTAGAGCGAAACATTTATGACTCTGAATTCACTGCAGCCAGGAGGAGCCTGAATTAATGATGTGCATGAGGGTTGCTACCATGGCAACCAGATTGCCAGGTTTGCTGTTGTAATCGCATTTTCCCATTGCTAATTAGTGTTTGGGGTTGTAACACAGCTACGTAAAGACATTTTATCTTAGCAAATGAGGAGGTTTCATAGTTTAGACACATCGAGCTGTTTAAATTATAGACTCCTTTCTGAGTCATCATTCAAGGCCATTACATAGGGGGCTAAATGCTTCCCTGGTTCAAGGCTAGAGCAGACTTTGTATATCAGTCAATCTGCACATACTTATTAATAAGCTCTGATTTGTGCCCAATACTGGACTAATTGTGATGAAGGAAACAAAAAAATATACTCCTTATCCTGTAAAATGGGAGATGAGAGAACACACATTTTGATAAGTACAAACATCATTATGAAGACGTGGTGCAAGCTGTAGCAGAAGCCCTAATTTTGGACGAAATATTTACATGAACTTTTGAAGGACAGAAGGCACAATTGGAGGGAAAAACGTGTCCTGTGCATTTCAAGATGCGGCCCTATCTTGGTAGACCTGAGCATATGGATAGTTTCACTAAACAGACAAGATGGTTATCAAACGTAGGGAAAGACTCAGTGAGCACTTATTTTCTTTAATGGGATTTTTAAATCATTACAAGGACATTTCAGTTCACCTGAGTATATATCCCTTTAAGCCGGGCACGGAAGGAAAATACTGCATGCTTCTGCTTACATGAAGTATCGACAATAATCACTCATAGAGGCAGAGAGCAGAACTGTGGTTGCCGGGGCAGGGCAGGGAGAAATGGGGAGCTGCTGGGTAATGAGGGTAACGAGCCCTTCAGTAACACAAGATAAACGCGTTCCAGAGATCGGCCGTCCAACGCTGTGCTTGTGCTTAACAAAATTGTAGTGGACACTTAGAAACCTCTTAAGAGGGTAGATCTCGTGGTGTTTTTTACTCCAATAATATAACATTTAAAAAAGCAATAACTGATGTACTTGAAAAGTACAAAGGTTTATGTGCTTGCCCTTCTGTCCTTCATTGTCTCTTAGAGTCCCCCAAGAAAATTTACTAGGTTTTTGGTAAAATGTCGGCATGTTATTTTGCACTTTGTGAGTTGGTCCTTGGTCTGCAGGAACAGGTTTTCTTGAGCAGCCTGCAACCCATCTTGCCACCTACCCTCGACTCGTTTTCTCAGCTCCCAGTGTGTCTTGGTAAAGCCTGAGCAGATTTTACACTGACTTGTAAAGTGGGGAGAAATTTTCTTTGATTTTCTTTCCTGAGGATACTGGTAACCCTGGAAAAGAGATTTAAACATGCTTAGTTCTTTTGAATGGAGCAACCTTAAGGGTGTAACACCTAAAATAGGATTATTTGTTACTGTGCTGCTCTGTCTTTGTTAGCTGAGGTGTAGAAAATTTTCTGTGGGTTACAGGATCTTGAGGACTGTAGAGATTTTCCAATGAAAGGCAGGGAGGGACACACATGGGTTTGCAGTTGTGAGTACGTGAAACACCGAGTTTATTCTTATACGATTATTTTTCATTATTCTATTATTTTTCATATACACAACTGTAAATGTAGTTCTGCCCCACCCTGTCTTGCCATCTCGGTCTGTCCTGGTTACTGAAATTTGCTCATCCTTGGTTACTGAAATCTGCTCATCGGAGATTCTTTCTTTGGGATGGGAAAGCTGTTAGGCCCCTAGGACATTGCAAATGCCAGATAACCAGGTGTTATCTTTGCAACCATAGAATAGAAGTGGCTCTAAGCCAGGTGACAGGAAAGGAAGAGAGAACAGCCAAAATGTAAGGCGGGTCTGTGGCACTAGAGAAGATCTTTATAACCACTTTGGGTGAGCCAGACTAGGGAGCCCCGGGCACAGTGCTTGCTCATGGAGCAGGCGAGCAGCTGCAGCAGCAGCCAGTGGACGTTAGCTGCAGGCTTCCCACACTGCCTTGCACTTTCTGACCTGATAGTGGGGAGTCCAGAAGGTCCTGGGGGGGAAAGCAAGCAGTCAACAATATGGGCAGAATGAAAGGAAATCTCCTCTTTTCTTCCTCTCCTGGCTCGACATACCACCTACGTAATACCCATCCATTTGCCAAAGGTTGGGCCCGCCAAGGCCTCATTCTTTTCAAAGCCGAAATAAACAGTGCCTTTTCATTTCCTGCCTTTCTCCCGAGGACTGGTGCTCCAGATGACATTCTCTTTCCTTCTTACAATGGTCTCCACGGGGTCAGATATGGGAATAGGCATTGTGTTCTTTGGTGACAGTTGAGGATGTGGAGGCAAGAGGCATAAGCAGAGGTTGGGTCCCTTACCTTTCAGGCTGGTATTTGATAACAGGGCAACCAAGGAAATTCACTTAGCCTAGTAATTCAGATACTAATGAAGTAGCCTGGGATATTTTATTTCCACATACAGTTTTTCTCAGGCTTACATATGAGAGTTTTGGGTCCCCTTGAAGCCCTGTGGTGACCCTTGGAACCAAGACGCCACCACTTTTCCATGTTAGACTTCCTGAGGTAAAGGTGGATGTAGGAGTAGCCCTTAATTTGGATTCCACATCTAAGTTGGAGCTCTACTCCTGTCCTGCTAGCTCTATGACTTTAAGCAAATTAATTAAGCTTACTATCTGTCAAGTGAGGATGATGGTGGTAGTAGCTGTGGTGATCCTCGTGGTGGTGGTGGTGGTGTTGTTGGTGATGTTGGAGGTGATGATGGCGGTGAAGGTGGTAGTGGTCCAAGACGTATTGAGAGCCAGATTTCCTTCTTTGTTTCTTACCATATTCATTTGATTTAATTGCTGCAACAACTTTATTAAGTAGGTGCCGTTATACTCATTTTACAGATGAAGGAGGTGAGGCTTAGAGAGTAACTCACTCTCTTTGGGTCACACAGCTAATCAGGTGGGCCTAGAATTTAGTGGTAGGACTGCCTGCCTGTGACATCGGAGCTGCCTGGTCAGGGGCCAGGATGAGCATGTGGGAGGGCTGCGAGGCGGGGACCCTGACCACAGCATGTCTCGCAGCCCAGCAAGGAAAGATCAGAGCAGTCGTTCATGTCTTCTGGGATTCTTGGACATGTGTTAACCACTTTGCACCCCGCCCCACTCTAGGAAAGCCATGAGTAACTGAGCTTGAGGAGCAGGGAAAGTGCTGCTATTGTCCCTCCGTGGACCGGACCCCACCAATTATTATCTATTATTTCCTCTGTCAGTATTTATTACTCTTTGTTCCTAAGTAAAAAAGAAACTTTTTATTAGTAGCTTTCTGTCCTTGCCTGCACTAGCTCTGTAACGTTTTAACTTCCTTATATGGCTGAGTAATGAATGTAGCTTTTCTCCATACTTAAAATGGTAGTTTCTTGGTCTGTCTTTTATATATATATATGAAAGACAATGCAGATTAATGACGACAGAGAATCTGTGCTCCGGAAGGCTTGTTACCTTGTGTCGGTGCTAGCAAGGGCTTTCAAAGGTTACATTCTTTGCTCCTGGAGGTCCTTCATAGTCAGAATTCCTGGTTGGGAGGTTTTCCTAGAATAAGTGACCCACATGGCAGTTCATCTGACATGAACCTACCCAGAGCAAATGGAACTTTTAGATTTAAGAGAAAAAAAATCCAATTCCAAGTTGCTCTTGCTTCTGAACTCCGTTTTTGTAGGAGACGAGAATGACAACAATGAAAAACTTCTACCCAAAATCAGATGACTGTCCAATGGCAATTTGGGTACACTTTATACAAAATCAGTATTCAGGTGTTTGTAACCAATTTGCTTTTTTAAGTTAAGTAGTTTTATTTCTTTACCTGGTAAATTATTGAATTATTGGTCTGTTTAGAGTAAACTTACTGTTGATATGTTTATAAATGTAATTAATTATAACTTTAACAGAAGCCTCATCCCTTCCCTTTCAACAAAGATCTTTGCTGTTACACACACACACACAATTTATCAAGGCAAAGGTGGGAAACTAACACTAAGTCCTATTTACATAGAGTTTAATTTTAGGTGCAATAAAACAAAAGCAATTCCCAAAGGACAGCTTTCATGCTCACGTAGTAAATGTTACAGTCTTCACTTGACACAGTTTTTAAATGAGCTGTTCAGTTCAATGTGTGTATCTATGTTGGGGGGGGTAGTTTGTGTATCAGCTCAAAGAGGAAAGGAGGGAGAGAGCAGAGGCAGGGAAAGGAGGAAGGGGAGGGCTCAGAGGGGGCAGATTGGGGCTCAGGATGGGGGCAGCAAGGGGCTGGGCCTTTTCTCTTGCACACACACACACACACACACTCACACACTATTTTACCAAGGTGAAGGTGGGAAAGTAAAATTAGGTCCTATTTGCATAGAGTTTAATTTTATGGCACAATAAAATAAAACCAATTCTGAAAGGACAGGTTTCATTCTCACACACTGAACCTGGGGATAGAGAGCAAAGGAAGGCAGAGAGGTACAGGAACAAGGGGTGACTGACGGGCAGAAATAGAGAAAGGGACAACTGAGGGAAGAAGCAGAGAGACAAGGAGTGGAAGAAGGACACAAAGGGAGAGAAGGAAAAAGGAAGGAAGAGAGAATGAAGGAGAAGAGAGGAGCAGATCTCTCTATCTACCCATCTACCTAGGTTAATGTATCTATAACTTCACCTATAGCTCTGCCCATCTACCTAGCTATATACAGAAAGAGAGGAGGCAAGACATTGAGAGTGGGGGAGGGGAGTGGAGAGGGAGAGAGGTGGATGCAGAGGGAGTAAGACTGTGGAGGGGTAAGAAGGAAAAGAAGGTGGAGGAAGAAGGGAAGGAGGCAGAGAGGGATGAAGACCCGTGCTAAGACTATACAGCCCCAATTAGATTTCAGTCATTACTAAAGTGAAGTGAAGCCTGGAATTAGTCCAAAAGACAGTATGAGAATAAGAAAATAAACATGGGATTCACTCAAGCTGCTTCCTTATTAAAAATAGACAGCAACTTCGTCTTTGAAATCAAATGTATGTAACCACCCTCTAGGAGCCCCGGGAAGCTTATGGACTCTTCCTGGGTTGAGTAGAATGGATAGGGCCGGTACCTAGTCTCTGATTGCTGCTTTCAGCAAATGTTTTATGAGCTCCGATCCGGTGTCAAGTGCCTTTGAAAGATGCAAGGACAGCAGTGGTGACGAAGACATGGACTCCGCCATGGAGAACTTCATGCTGTACTTGAGGAGACGGGGGTACAGATATTGGGTCACTCCCCGAGGTGGACGTTCCGCCGCCCCCTGAAGCCTCCCTGTGCCTGCCTCAGCATCCTTCTCTCAGGGCCTCCTGATGGGGCTCTTCACACTGGTGTTTAGCCTGAGAACGGATGATGATGACCAGCTGCCAGTGTCGCCCCTGGCCATCATGGGCAGCAGCCACCCACTCTGTGTGCCTGCTGCTTTCTGGAAGAGAACTCCCCAACTCCTTCTCCATCCCCGTCCCGCCCCCGCTGGCTCCTGGCTCCACTTGGCTGCCCTCTTAAATGGAGACCAGAAGAGTAGACATTGGGAACAATTCAAATTTGATTCATTGTTCCTAGCAGTGATGGACTCAGAGGGCTGTGAAGTAGGGGAAGGTGGCAACATTGGTTTTGAACCTGAGCAGTTACCTGTCTTCCGCTGTTTCCTAACCCTGTGTATTACAAGGGAAGGTTGTGTCGCTCCTGGTTTTGTTGAGCATAAACACACAGGTTATCACAAACATTGGGGCTGCCTAGCCAGGATCTCAGTCAGCTAGGGCCTGGTGCCTTCGAGGTCTTGGACTCATGTGGCCTGGCATCCGAGATTACTGGCCATGGTCTTGAAGGAGGATGAACAGGTCACAGAGGAAAGGCAGGAAGCTGTGGGGTCTTCTTGAGCTGTTGTTAATATGGAAAAAGGAACTCTGTGTGGCTGAGTGCTGGGGAGCTTCAAACGGGTGTATTATCAGAAGTGATTCATCTGAACTACACATGGTCTGACACAATGGTAGACTACTAAGAATATTAATATAATGTGTTAACATAATCAGTATAAAAATGTGAGTCTTGATATAAGTATAAAAATAGATACAATAACATAATAATATAAAGAAATTAAGTCCTGATTTATCCAGCACTATCTAGGACTAACGTGCCCTGCTAAAGTTAGTTGTTTGAATAACTGAAGCATATTCATAGGTCTGAATTCTTTCAGGAAAAGAACATCTTTCCTAATATTTCATGACTTTGTAATCTCTGTAAATGATATTCTCTAAAATTGATCTGGCTTCATTTGGTTATTAACGATAACCATTGTGGGTCTGGGTCTTGGATTTTTACAGTATAGTTTTTCAGTCTTCCAGTCTACTGAGTTTTGTGCTCTTGTATTTGCTATATAAATATATATGTGCTATATAAATATGTATATATTTATTATATGTGATATATACATAATTAAGTGTACATTTTTTTCTTTTTTAGAGTCAGGATGTCAGTGTGTCCGACTCTAGCTATGTTCATTTTAAATGTATTGCTTCCCAGACTTGGGCACAGAATAAGAATGAATGGTGGGTATTCACTGTGGACACAAATCACAACCTTCTGAAGTCAAGTGCTCCACCCTCACTCTCCTTAGTGGATGTGCTTTGTGACAGTGTTGTGGCCACCCAGAGGTGTCTTCTGCAGTGACAATGATTGAGAGCCCAGGCTTTGGGGCCAAACTAACAGGGGTGTAAATTCTTCCTCTGTCACTCAGAGATTGCATGCATGCATAAACATTTAACCTCTCTGTGGTTTAGTTTCATCATCTACAGACTGAGGATAACAGTACCTGTTTCAAAGGATTAGATCCAGTTAGGCAGCGCTGCCCTCTAGTAAGTGCTCGGCAAATGTTGGTCGTTGTTGCCTTTGCTTACTTTCCAGACAGTTGTCTATGGAAGTCTCATCTAGGCTTGCTGGGAACCAGGCACGGAGTGCTTTCGTCTTGTCTTCCTTTTCAAATAAACAAACGAGCAAACATTGATTCTGCGTGGGGGGTGGGGGGTGTATGGGTGTGTGTGTGCATGCTTGTGTTTAGGGGCACTCTACCAGCCTAGCAAAAATGGTAACTACAGAAAATGATCAAAATTATAACAAGATGCCACCCAGAGTACTTCCTATCAGTATAGCCATCATTCTGGTGGAACAGAAGGGGAAGAAGACACAGTGTGGAGACCAGGGATGGCGGGCTGACAAGGACCATGAGAAGGGCCCGCGACAAGACTTTTGCTTTTACACAACACAGTGCTGTTTACAGCATCCCTGCTCCTCTGTGTCAGCTGCACAACAGCCCTTTCAGGCGTTAGCACGTGCGATTCAGGGCGGGGGCAGCACACCAGTGATCACTACTGATGGATGGCTGCAGGGAAGAAGGAAGAAAGACTTTAACAGGTGGGAACACTCAAATTCAGAGAAATAAAGGGATTGTTTTTACATGGCAGGGCCAAACTGGAAACCGTAATACTGACCCCTCAGCTGGTGATCGTGACACCCCTCCAGGCAGCGTAGCTGTCGGTCTGGGATGGACCTGCATCTCTTTCATATGCTATTAGCAAGTCAGACTCAGGAGAAGTGGCCTGGCTGGGCACCCACTCCCAGTTCCCACAAACCTTTCATAGAATTTCTTTTTTCTTTTAAATATAATCTTTATTATATTTTCCCCACTACCATTCCTAATTATCCTTTTGAAGAATATTTTAACAAATATTTGCCACCTGGATTAAATTGTTTGTCCAAGGAGCAAAAAATTCTTGCATTTTGATGTCCTGGGCCCTGCATCTTTTTGCCCCTGTGGGATATCTACAATGTAAATGTGCTGGAGAAGTTTTTATAAGATCCATTGAGTTACTCAGAGCTGGAGTTGGGAGAAGAGTTATGACCAAAATGACAGCAGTATCAGTACGCTGTGTTGAAACAGTGGGATACCTGCTTCTATTACGACCGCCGTGAAAAGAAGTTCCTCACGTGACGATGCCAGGGTCACATGTCACTCTCACCCCAAACAAACAGGTCTGTGGGGTTGGGTGATTTCGCTTTCCTTCAGTGTTAATGCTGCCTTAAAAGAAACCAGGGATCATGAGCAACTTACTCATGAAGCTCATCATTCCAGCCATATTACTTTTATCTTTATTGTCAAAATGTATATTTACTCCTCGCCAACTTATTCTTCCATCCATCCATATATTAGTCAACCAATTAATTCAGCAAAAATCGATTAACTTCTTAATTGTAGCTTGCTTGGTGTTTAATCTAGAAACTTGAAGAAGATTTAAGAATATTATGCACAGCCACTAGGTTGATTAAAGTGGTCCTGTTAAGTTTGTTTCAATGTCTTAAGTGAATTGACATTCCCATCCCAATGTACATAGAGTGTGTAATTTATTGTTCAAATCGGGGCGCTGTTTTGAGTAAAAGAAGGCAGTATTGGTAATTATGCAGTGTGTAATGATTAAGAGGCACGGCATAGTTGCCCTAAGGCGAGCCCCTCTCTCTAGGTGTGTGCTGTCTCAGAGAAGGAGAGATTGCTTTTCTGTGGAAGACACTTGTTAGCACTAGAATGGGAATCATCAGGAATGGAAGACTTTGTAACTGATGTTTCTGTCTGTCTGCATCACCTACCCACATCTTGTCCATTTTTTTTTTAATGAAGCTGTTCAAAAGGTTCTTAATACAACTTGGCTAGTAAACATGTCTGCTGGAAGGGAGACAGAAATGAAGAATTAATTAGAGGCGATGGAAGAGGGAATCCATTATACCTAAGCCACAACTCACCTCCCAATGATTCCAATGATTTGCTAGTCTAACCACATAGGCAGGGTAATAAGAGTAAATTTTCTCCTCGGTCTTCAGGGAAACTGTAGAGTTGCACCTGAAGCAGGTCTGTGGCTCGGTGTGTGTAGTGTTGTGTCTGCAGAACTCAAAAAGTTACCAACTATGTTTTAAAAAAAAAGAACCCACAAAGGCCATGAGGTCCTTTCCAGCTCTAAAATACAGTCATTCAGCAGCGTCGTACTCCCCTGAGACTGTGTGGCCTTGGATTTCTGATCTTGCTCTTAGTCTTGGTTGTCTAAGCACAGGGAAGTGCTGGGTGCGCCTCTAAGCTGCCGTGCGCTGCTTTAGACTGACCCCATCAGCTTTCTCCAAGCCCTCCACGGGCACTCCTCGGGGCTCTGGCTTCACAACACTTCCATGCCCTTCTGCGGCTGTCCGCGCCAGGTGATCCGTGCCCGTTGGTATCCAGATGACACAAATCTGTCTGTGTCCCTTCTTCTCCAGTACTGACATTTCCAAAAAGTTTTCATGAATTGAAACCTGTTGTCTTATTATAAATATACATCACATAAATATACTTCTATAAATGTAACCAAAAGTATTTTTCAGGATGTCCACGTAGAAGAGAAAGAACAACATATTGATCTCTCAGCATAAGCCCGTTCATTTCTAATCAAGTTGTCTATGTGCTTTCTGTAATAACATACATGTCTCGTTGTGAGTGTATGACAAATTAAGCTTATTCATTCATTTAAAAAGGGGGAAAGGTGTTGCAAAAGTATGTGAACAATGAGTAAACCTCCAAGAGACAAAGGCAAGTCTGCACTTAAATGTTTGGCTGTGAATGGAACAGAAAAATAATCGAAGAATTAAATATTTTAATTAATGAAGTGCCAGGTAATTATAGATCAATCAAGGTGAGAGCAGTATAGAATTTAACACAAGGAAAAATCAGTCAGGCAAGTACAGAATTAGAACAGAATTAGACCTAGAAATATTTTTAAGTAAAAAAGAAATCTAAGACTTAATTGACCACAAATCTCGAGTTACTCAGCGGAAAATACAGGTGACACTATGTAATGTCCCAGTGTGCTAGGCACACAACAGCTACACTTGTGTGTTAAAACTAACCTGGTTTCTACATCTCCTGTAGGACCTTGTATTCTGATATGTGTGCAAGTATTTGCTTCTGCAAAGCCTAGCTGTCTCGGTGGCTAGAACCTCAACAGTTCCTAGAGTTTTGGTCTCAATCTAGTATATTGTTTTCCAACAAAATCAATGCCTAAAATAAAAGGCAGCAAAGAATGCAGTTTCACTCCTTAGAAGTTCTGTAATCACTTTGATTTGTGTTTCATTTTGTAAGATACTTGAAAGGCATGAACAATGTTTTTACATTTGAGAAATCAAGGTATTCATTGCCTGTTTCTAAATTGTTCATGCAGTTGAGGGGCCATTTATGTAGGCAATTTCCCTTGCATAATTTTCATGAATTTTCTTTTTCAATTGGTGTGAAGTACAGTATTCAAGAAATGGATTTTCTCTGCATTTCTCTCCATCAGGCAGTAAATCAATCTGTATTATTACATGCAACGCCTCGTGAGACACCTCTTCATGTGTCTGCAATGGATCAGCTCATAGTTCATGAGAACGTGGTGCATCTTCCATTTACATTATTATATTCCCACCTGTTTAACACAGGGATTAGGAAATACAAATCCACCTTAAGTAAGGTGGATTTTACACAAAGAAAGTTGGAATAAAACTTGACACACTTTACACCTCTGTATGCCTTTGAGTTCCTTCTTAAGGATGTCGATTTATATCATACTGTGCAAGGACATTATTTATCATAAAGTCTCAAACAAGCAACAGGACCTAAGTGTTCTCACTTGCATTTGATATGAGAATCACATGGTATTTGGAGAAAAGGTGAAAAATAAATCAAATATGAAGTATAAAGTCACATCTGAATTCTTTCTTTTTTCTTTTTAATAAAAAGGGGATCTGATTATAAATATTCTTAAAATAAATAAATTTAAAAATCAGTGATAATAAGCAGAAAGAAAAAAGCCAGCCCAGATTAGACTCAACTTTTCAGAGGACCCTTATATGAAATCATAACAAAAGTGTCCATCAGTAGTTTTCATCCATAGTAAATTTTGTGTTTTCGTAGTTGATACTCTAATGATGAAACTATATTTTTATTATTGTGACTGACTTAGGCCTTTGCGATTTTCGCACCAGAGGTTTTTGAGGAAATTATACTTGCCGGTGTATTTAACAGGAATTTCTGAAACCGATGAAAATTACCTGTGTTGTCTTTGATCTACACAGGGAGTGGTGCCTAAAGAGCGTACTTTAGCAAGGAAACCATCTGAGTCTCCCACGGTTAGGAAATAGCTTCATTAAAAAATTGCGTGCTCCCTCAAAAGAACCGTAAACTATGGGAGCGAGCACAAGAACTCACTAATTACTCCCAGACTTCGCTCCAGTGCCTGATACGTTGCAATTGGGTCCAAATGGATGTAAACAGATATACCATTGCTCTGTGGTAAGCTGTTTATGTGTTGTCGAGATTAAGAAGAAACACATTCATACACACTGGTTATATGTAGGGTAACTTAATCACACTTACTACACCATCAGAATTACAAGCCACCTCTATACAGTTTCACAGACAAGGGTCACAGTTGCAAGAGATCGCCTCCTTTCTCCACAACATGAATGCATTCGGACCCATCAGGAAGCAGCCTGTGTCATGTGAACCGTGTAGCACGGCCTGAGGAGCATGAGTTCCGTGGTCAGATGCTTCAGTTCCAGCCCCAGCTCAGCTGTTTACTAGGAAGGTGTTGTTGAGCTAGTTCTTTAGTGTCTCTCTGCCCTACCTTCCTCACCCAGTAAACAGGATAAATACCTGGACATCAATGATTTTTGTAAGAAGTAAATGAGATAATATGCATAAGGAGGTTAGAACCGTCCCTGGCACATGGCAAAGCTTCAATCCATATTAATCATTGTTAAGCTACTGACTTTAAAAGAACTTAGGTGTCTGTATAAAAATAATGTACCTACTGTACATTAAGATAAGGAAAAATTGTAAATAATCTCAGAAAACAGATTTTTACATTTTATTATATATCATCTTTGTTCTTCTTTTGCTGTGTAGGTCTGTGTTTAAAGTATTTCTCAAATAAATACAATTCTTTAAAATAAAATCCTAAGAGCTGAATAATACCCTATTATATTAGTGAGGCCTCTATTATTGGTTTTTGTTTTAATAATGTTTGGTTTTGTTTTCTTCTTATAGATGTGTACACATCAATAATGAATGCCATAGCAAACACTTTAAAAACATCTTAGTCAACATCTTAGATTGGTGCTTTAGGTTAAATGCTTAAATTGGAATAAATAGACCAATATACGTAGAGATGTTGGGGTTCTTAATAACCTTCACAGGAGGATCTATACCAAGTTACATTTCTAATGTCCATACATAATTTTCTGATGAGACTATTTATGAGAAAACCTTATCAGCACTGATACATGGAAGTGCTCCCTTTAAACTTTTTCTGCCGGCATTCATTGCCTGTCTGCTTTGTGCGAAATATTTTGCCAGCCATTATCATACTTTAAATTTATTGCCTTTGAAGTGTGCCTGGATTCTAATATATCATTATTGTTCCAAAAACCCTTCTGAATTTCTCTTTTGAAATTATCTTCAGAGTCATAGATAGTATCTGTCTTTAAAAATTTCCGATAACGTTATCTTGCCTGATCATTCGCTTTATTCAAAAGTCTTAGTGCAAAATGCTTTAGGCTGGTCCCCAAATGAAACCCAGTCAGAAAAAAAAATTTATTATTCTCAAAATCATTGATCAAGCTTGCCGTGTATCGCTGTATTATAGAATGGGTACTGTTCTTGGGGCTGGAAAATCGCATTTGCTGGCCTTATAGAATAGCTACTTTAGTTATGTGTTAAGGCTCACTTTCCTTTTTAGAAAGATGGTGAAATTAGTTCTTAATTTAAGTGCTTTGAAGAATATCATGAGATAAGATATGTGAAAATACTTTGTTAGTGAGAAAATGCTATTTGATAATATTATTAGCAAACATTAATGATAATTTATAGGTGAGTTCAAAGAGTGGTAGACATGTATAAAAATGGCATGTCAGAATTGTGACTATGGCTATATTGACGTAGTAGGAAAATCTCATTTACAGCGCTATTTCTTCTCTGCTGTTTCTGAAAATAGATATCTGCAAAGTTTTGTTTTTCTCTGTGATACCCATAAACGTTAAATGAGTGGTAGAATATATAGGCCTCTTTTACGCATCTCCAGAAAGCTTTTCAATGTGATCCCTAGTACTGGATATTGATTTCATCAATCGCAAGTCAAATTGAAAGGTTTTGCTGTGATTTCTGTAAATCAGAATAATTTAGTGCTCTCATATCCTGATTTTTGATTACATCATTTCTTTGACCTCAGAGGGGTGCTATAATAATCTAACAGAGCATCTCTAAGACTTATTGTCTAGCTTTTGTGAAAAGAGGCATGCA
>VMDR010026509.1:0-13994 GCA_007922815.1 Macrotus californicus
TGTTAAATGCAGCATAACATTACTCTGCGTTATTAATAAATCCATGCAGTGAATATGTAAAAATCTCGACTCAATATACACCAAATTCATGATAATTGTTTCCTTTCAGGAGGGATAGAAAGCAATTGGATCAGAAAGGAAAATACAGGAGATATGAACTTTATATATGATGTTTTATTTCTTTAAAAACAAATCTATCACAGACTAGAAGAAAACATTTGCAAAAGACATTTCTAATAAAGCACTGTTACCCAAAATATAGAAAAAACACAACTCAACAGTAAGAAAACAACCCAATTAAAAAGCAGGCAAAAAACACCTAAACAGAGACCTCACCAGAGAAGATACACAGACGGCAAATAAGCGTAGGGACAAGTGCTCGGCATCACACATCATCAGGGAAATGCAAATTAAACAGCAACGACCCCACCGCACACCGTTCAGAACGGCCAAGACCTGAATGGCCAACAGCAGCGCACGCTGCGGAGGACGCAGACCGACAACAGCTCTCTCTCACTGCCAGTGGCAATAAAACAACGGCACAGCTCATCAAAGGACAGTTTGACAGTTTCTTACAAAACTAAACATACTCTTAACATATGACCCCGTAATCACACTCCTTGGTATTTGCCCAGGTAAGCTGAAAACTTATGTCGACGCAAAAACCTGCACGTGGTTTATTCATAATTGCCGAAAGTTGGAAGCAACCAAGATGTCCTTCAGTAGGCAAGCAGATACACACAAAGGCACAAACCGACAAGGGAACGTTATTTCGTGATACCAAGCTATAAACAGACGTGAAGGCCCTGGCTGGGTGGCTCGGTTGGTTGGAGCATCATCCCATACACCAAAATGTTGCAGGATCGATGCCTGGTCAGGGCACATACCTAGGTAGCAGGTTTGACCCTGGTTGGGGCGCACCAGGGAGGCAACCAATCAATGTTTTTCTCACACGTTAATGTTGTCCTTGCACTTCCTCTCTCTCTCTCTCTCCCTCTCTCTCTCTCTGTCTCTAAAATCAATAGAAATATCCTCAGGTGAGGATTTTAAAAAAGAAAGACAGGAAAGAATGCTATTACTAAGTGAAGGAAACAAATCTGAAAAAACCACATAGCACTTGATTCCAACCACGTGACATTTATGGAAGGCAGAAGTGTGGAGACAGTAAAAAGATCAGTGGTCCCCAGAGGCGCGGTTGGAGAGGAGTGGAGAGTCGGGGCAGAGACTGTTCAGGCCAATGACGCTCGGTGTCACACTGCAACAGTGGGTACATATCATCGTACACTTGTCTAAGGCCATAGAATGCACAACCCCCAGAATGAAGCCTAATGTAAACCATGGGCTTCAGGGGATAATTACGTGCCCATGTTCGTCCATTGATTAGAACAAACATACCCGATGTTGATGGTGCGTGATGGGGCTGTGTGTGGGGGGCTGGGGGTGGGGTGATTTAGGAACTCTGTATTTGCTGCTCAATTTTGCTATGAACCTAAAAAACTGCTCTAAAAAATAAAGTTTATTAGTCTTTTAAAAAATCTGAGGTACACATGAAAAGTGGTAACATTTGTTCACTTAGGATGGGGAATATCTGGGTTTTATTATATTATCCTTGCAGTTTTCTTTTTGTTAATTTTTAATTTTTAAACACAGCATTTTAAAGAAAAAAAAAAGATCAAAAGGATTATCAGCCAACTGTAAATTAAAGAAAAATGAATATTTTATAGTGATAAAGGGTATAACTCACAAAGAAGATAAAACCATCATAAATATGTATGCTTCTAAAAAGACAGAAATTTAGAAAGTAAAACCATTAAAAACATAAGACAGCATTGAGAAAACCTCAATAGTGATTTTCACTTGCCTTTTTAAAAAAAATCAATAGATTAAATAGATGAAAATAAATAAGGATATAACAGATATGAAGAAACCATTGCCAGCTCAATTTAATAAACATATTTAGAACTTGGTAATGTATAACATATTACACATTTTGAATTTCATGTCTGAAATTCTCTTCAAATATCCTTGGGACATTTGTAAAAATTTCTTATATATTAGACCACAGAAAAAAACGTAAAATAGCTAGAAAATAGAAACATGAAAGCCTGGTGTCCCGGCCGGACACTGGATGACATGAGGAAGGAGTCAGGTGCCAGTCTCAGCAGCACAGAGTGGCTCAGCACAACCCTCAGGTGTTATCTCAGGGCTGGGCCTCACCACAGGTCCTGCAGGGCGGCAAAGGTGCCCAGAGCAATGGTGTCCCTCTTTGGAAATTCCCTTCTGAGGAGGAACAAGGGCCTGAATTGAATGGAGCAATGTCCCAACCTGGATTCTCCTTGACCTAATCTATGTTCAGTCACAAATCACAGCCTCTACCCTTGCTGGTAGAGCACCCTGCAATGATTCTCTGTGAATCCTTTGCAGGTCTCATTTCCCTTCAAATGAGTTGGCTGTGTGGAGTGAACGGGGCAGACAGGAAAGGAGCACATGGCGACAGTCAGAGGAGAGAGGAGCGTAAGGAACTGGCGCATCTCAAATGTCAAAGGGAAGTCCTACCAGCACGTGCCTCGGGCTGCCTGGATGAAATTTTTCTCTGGCTAATTTAACATAGGTGAGCTGGGTTTGCTCACTGTCATGGGCAGAGCGTGTCAGTTTCTACGGCCACACGTAAAACCCCAGAACAGCCTGATGTCTGCACCCTCCCGTACACCTGAGCCAGAAATAAATGGGAAGATTTATAAAGGGGAGGTGCAATTCTTCTGCTACATTGGTTTAAAGATGGTGAAATAAATGAGTTAAACCGTTCACTCAGAGTGTTTCATGGAGCAGATCTAATGTGCAATTTTGTGACCTGACATGACTTTAACTCTTCAGTAAATCAAAAAGCTTAACAAATATTAAGATGGCAAAGATTACCTGTGTGGGGCAGATTTGTTCTTTCATCCATTACCATTTAAGAAACTAAGGGCTCCAGAGAAAGCAGGCAGCCTGTCATGTGACCAGGGGCGGGCTCCGAGGGGAGGCAGCCTCTTCGGTGCATGCTGATCTTTCGTATCCTCCAGGAAGGATTCCTGAGACTGACAACTGGGGAAGTTTCCAGAAAGTGAGGCCTGCCCCTTTGCTGGGTGTTTCCCTGGGGCCCATCTTTCAGCTCCTGACACTCCTCGATGCAGACCAGTCACACACACCCCCACCCGCTACTGTGCTCCACAGATGTAAGGCATTGGTTCTTCCACAGGGAAACACGGTGAGCATTGCCCTGGGAAACCCCAGTCCATCTGGGAACATGCCATGGGGAGAAGGTCCCTCCAAGCGTGTTCCAACAGCCGACTTAGGAGACCTCAAGTTTTGAAACCTTTCTGCCTGAAGAGGTCAAGTCGGTAGGGGGGCAAAAGCCAATGGCTTCACCCTCCTTTTTCCAACACCAGAGGCCAGAGATGGCCATCTGTCCATGAAATACCTAAAACCTCCCAGCCCTAGAGCTGGAAAGAGTTAGCGATCATCCAATCTTGGGGATGCAGCGGCCTGTGGAACCCTGGACCTTCATGTCCCTGAGGCCCTGGGGACCACCAAAGGACTGAGGCAGAGGCAGTTTGACCAGTACATATTCTACCCACTGAAATTCTGCATAAAATATCTTGGAAAAGGAAAGGCAGCCTCTGCTTATTTTGCAGATGGTAAAACAGATTCAGAGACAAAAACAGCCAGACATGGTACCTAACCGAGTTGTAGGAGTTTCAATACTATAGGAGCTCAAAGGAAGAAAAATAAATCGGTATAAGCCGGGGGCAGGGGTCCCAAAGCCCCTCTTAGCTAGTATGCCTTTGAAAGGGGAGTTGAGCAAAGAAAGTCAAGGTTCTGGACCTCCAGGCAGACCGGCGACTATATCGGAAAACTGGGTCCAAAGTTTATGAGGGGTGGAATGGGCCCCCTGGCAGAAGCGCTCTACGACTCCAAGGCACCATGTGGCTGCCTTGCAGGCTCCCCGGGAAAGAAGAGAGAAGTTCACCCAAGCTGGCTTGGACCCGAGGTTCCCATCCAATAAAGTGCCCATCCCTCTGCCAAGGCAAACACATCAGAATCGATGCCTGGACCACATCCAGTTGCTTCCAGGGGCCCCAGTCACGGGAGACATTCTTGCCGAGGAGGCTGGACGCCTCCGCTGTTTCTCAGAGCACGGGAAGGCACTTTCTGTGGCATCCGGGGTTTTGCCTTGACTATATGAAAAGGGAGAGACTGAAGGAAAGAAAGAAATGAGCTATAGAGGCTCATACTGAATTTCGTCCTGATAGCTAACCAAAATGGCCTTTTTTAAAAAAGGGTTGTTTTGAATTTTTAAAGGTATTAGCCTCTGCTATTATTTGTCTGAGAGTCCATAATAGTCCCATTTTATTAGATCCACACTTCCTATTTAGACAACAGAGCCTAAGAGCCTCTTCAGAACAAGTAAATAATATGCATTTTCCAAAGTAATATATTTGCAGGCACAAATATATACGCGCTCTGCTCAGACACCTAAAAGGACAAAATCGCCAAGCAGATGAGGATGTTGTTTAATCATTTCAAAACTAAATGTTTCTGCATCCAAACAGAAATACCTACGGTGTCCGGGAAAGTCCCCCTTCAGCCTACTTGATAAATTATACCTTATTTCACCGTTTCCATGTGCCATTTCTGATGGCCGTGAAAAAGCAGCTGGGAAAACGTCCTAGTCAAAGCTGCATGCTATTTTCAGGAATAGATTTCTCCTGTCCTCCCACTCCCATAATCACCACATGAAATAGCCTTGTGTCCACTCTCAGACGCCGCCTTCGGACAGGGATTAGGGAAACCTGTGCGCCACACAGGCTCCGGGTCCCTTCTGTGGGCTGTCTTCAAGCTCAGCTCCATGTGGGACTGGGCCCTAGCCAAGGAGAGCCCTGTATGGCTGACATCCACTGAGCACCCACAGGCAGATGGATGGGAGCAGTCGCTCCATCTACCCCAAGCCCAGTAATAGTTGGGCTAAAATTAGTCAGAGGCCTGGGGACAGGCTGCTGGGAAGGAAAGGGAATCGGAGGGGAAGGGCAGAGAGCAGCCTGGGTCCCTGCTCACTCTGGGTGGCGGCTGCCTGGGAATCTCAGGACACGCCTGAGGTCAGTTCCTCCCTCTCCACTCAGGAAGATCCAGTCTGATGCCTCATCTCTGAGATTCCCTTCCCACTCCTTTCTGCTAAATCTTGCCTAATTCCTCAGAACTCTCCTACATTCTCTACAAAAACCGCCCTACATTAATCCTGATTGGTTTGGAAAGATTTCAATTCTTCAGACCACAGTCAAGGATGGTCCAATAGAACCAATGACTAAAAGCCCTAAGCGGTGCATCTCAGCCATAAGTGGGCTTGTGCACATATCCCTAGACTGGTAGACGTGGGCACAGGAGAATTGTGTCTCTTAGGGACGGGTCTTCACCCCCCTCTTTTCACCCTGGGGTTCAGTTTTCCTCTCAGGAAATTGCTCAAGGCAAAAGTAATAATCCCAGCCACCTGTCCCTTGCAAGGGGTCTATCACCTTTAACAAAGCAAACAACAAAGAAGCAGAGCTGGGAGCCAACCTGTGGTGACGTCAACAGTCACTGCCTCACAGTGACGTTCTAGACACACCCTCCCACCCCATCCCACGCCCTCTCACGAGCAAAAACGGGAAGCCAGGGTGAGGGGATGGGACCTCTACAGTTCATTGTGACCAATTTTATGGTTATTGTAAAACCAAAACCAGTTTTATGGTTCATGAACAAGGTCCCTGGTACCTTGTTCAGTGATAGAGGATTCTGCCCGAAGTGCTGAACTGTGTGTCGGTAATCACTGAGAGATGGGTTGCTGCCGGCTATTGCCATTGCCAGGCTGATGGGTGTCACAGGCAGACGAGGGATGTTGGCCTTCACCTGTACCTGCAACACCACTCAGTATTTCTTGGATCTGTGAGCCAGGGTTATTTTCCTAGTTACAAAAGCGGAGCAGAGGTTCCATCCCAGGCATTTAAAACTCCGAAGACATCTCCCAAAGCAGAGTTCACTGGGAGAGGGATCCAGATTCCCACGCTGATGTGTTCGAGGAGATAACATTCAAGATGATATATAAATTCTGATATGCTCTCCAAGAAAGACATCGCAAAACTTCAGGGTCATATCTGGATATAGGTCCACAAAACTACTTCTAGTTAAATATACCTAGATTTCTCTGGAATGCGAGTCCTTTATACTTTCTTATAAAGCTCTTCTGTTTTTTTTTCCATTACACTGCGTGTTCCCCTAAGAAAGGAACAATGTTTATTTCTTCTATAGACACCCCACTACGTACCCACCCTGGGGCCCCAAACCCCAGAGCTCCAAACAGGTGCTGACACGTGACGGGAGCTTCCGAGCTCCGTCTGCATCTCATAAAGTCATGCGCACACAGAACCAAATGCCCTAAGAATTGGTTGTAGGACACCCACTGGCCTACATCAAACATCACTGATGTCCCAAAGCCTCCTGGGCTCCATCAGAAGGCCAGCAAAGTCACAACAGCCACTTAATGAGGAAACTCTTCCAGGTGCTTTCATAGTAACATGGTCCAACGTGAGGTCAAGCTGGGACAAATAAAGGTTAATATATTCTATTAGTCCCAATTGTCATAAGAATTTTGCCTAACAATGTGGTTCATTAAATGCTGAATCTCACAATTATGTTCACCATAATAGAAATTATTCAGACTGATAGGATCTGAATGGTTGTGATTTATTAATTTAGACGCAAATGTAATTAGCAATTGATTTCAATTGTGTCTTCCCTTGAACAATAAGTTTGGTGGAAAAGCATTCTGGAAAAAAAATATCAAGAAATAATCAAGTAACAATAAGGGAAGCAGCCACGCAACTCTCAGAAATGCTGTTAGGACTTTTCCCTGAAACAGTAACAATACAAACATTTCCAGGCAGCTTGAAGAGGTGGCTCTTTGCTGTCCATCTGAAACACTGCTCCTGACCCCAAGGGTGATGACACCCCAGCAAGTTGCACACCCCAGCTGTGTAGACACACGCACACAGAGCAGAGGGCGTGCTAGAGCCCCAGGGTCTTCTGAGCCCATCAGAAACCCCATCTCTGGCTCCAGGTCTAAACGCAAAACTATCCTTGTGGCTTCCATTTCCTGTCCCCTGAGGAGCCCTGAGAAAAACCCTCACTATCCCCACAAATCTCTGCTGTCTTACACCTGGCACCAAACTTTTACATTCCTTCTGTGATATCAAACACATACAAAAAAAAAACACTATCCACAGTCCAAAAGAAAAACGGAGACAGAAGCATATAAATAGAAAAGAATGCTTTGGTTTTTTTTTAAAGGAAAAATGGTATTTTCCTCTCAGTGGTCCTTTCATCAATCTTCTATACCCAACTCCATTCCTACTCCAACTAGATCTGATAGGCCAGGAGCAATTTCCCATTCAGAAAAAAAGGAACCGTTTGGCTTCTCGTGATGCTCAGAGGGCTGGAGCAGGTGATGACAGGGTAGGGAAGGTGGAGGATGAGGCAGGGGGAATTGGAACAGATGCCTTTCCTTCTCCTCACCCCTCCTTCCACCGGCCTCAGCCTTGACTGGCTTCCCTCCTGATGCTTTGCTTGGGCTAGCAAAGGTCGTTACCTGCGTTCCTTTAGCAAATACATGTATTAGTAATACAAGCAGACATTTGGAATTCTGGACTGAAATCTTTCTACATTCAGATTATGGTTCCTCAATATAATTTTCCACTAAAAGAAATGTGGGATCCTTGGCGGGATGGCGGATTCTGGGTCTGGGGTAAGAAATAATACAAGATGAGCCTAGAATATCTAGTCCTATCGGGCAACCAGTGAGGCTACCAGGTCTCGTCAAAAGGACTCAGGCACCAACTTAAAGGAGATCCAACTGCAAAAAGTTGAAACAACTTTATTGAAGCACATCAAATACATTCTAAATTCATGATTTCCTAATGATACAGAACAACAACAATACCTCATTGGTCACCTCTGTAGAAGAAAATCCACTCAACACTCTGAAAACCAGTACACAAAGGAAAAGAATCAAGCATTTATCCGCCTTTTCTGTATGAATGTCCCTCAAAGCAAACAAGTAGTTCATGAGAAGTTCCTCTTTGTAGGTGTATTTCAGCTGACAAATAAAGTAGAATCAAGTTTGACCCATCTCCATTCTGAAACTCTAATAATTAATGAAACCAGGCAATGACCTTCAATGGCTCCTGACATCACGAGAAGAAAGATGACCAGACGTTACGTTGCCTCTAGATGGAGGTTCAGGACATCGTCTATGAAGTATCCTTGCAAAAATATTGAATCTTGTTGCATTAGGACTGAATGTTTGTGCCCCACCCCCTGCCCCACAACAAACTCATGTGTCGATTAGGGTTTCCTAATCCCCAGCATGATGGTGTTTGGAGGCAGAGCCTGTCAGAGGTAATTAGATAACAAGGGTGGGGCTCCCATGGATGCGATAAGTGCCCCTATAAGAAGAGGCCAGAGAGCTAGCTAGCTGTGCCTCCCACGTGAGGATGAAACAAGAGGTCAGCAGTCTGCCACTGGGGAGGCAGCCTTCACCAGACCTCAACCAAGCTGGCTTCCTGATCTCGTACTTCCAGTCTCCAGGACTGCGAGGAGTAAGTTTCTGATGTTCATAAGCCTCCCAGTCTATGGTACTCTCTTTAGCACCTGGAACTAAGACACTGATCAAGCTGCTAGATCTAATTGCCAGTTTACAGGACATACTAGAGGCAGAAGAACATGTTCAATGATCTCATACAGAAGCATCTAGCAAAATTAAGAGTGTAGGAACTTTACGTCAAGTTCCCTGTTGTTGTTGTTTTTTCATCTATAAATCATATGGAAAAATTTTCAAAATCACAAAAAGAGAAATGGGGAAACCAATGGTTTGAAAGAGACTTTCTTTGAGCTGCTTTAACCAAGTGTGGACATGGTTTGGATTCTCCCTCAAACAGACAAACTTAAAAAAGTGTGAAATAATCAGGGGAATTTGAATGCAGACTGGACATCTGACGATATTAAGAATTGTTATTTTCAAGTGTGACAGTGGTAATGTAGTTCTGTGTGTGTGTGTGTGTGTGTGTGTGTGTGTGTGTTTTAATTAAAGAGTTTTTGTCTTATACAGACACATGCGCACGGAAATACTTACTAGTGAAATGGTATGATGCAGGACCAGGGCTGGGGGCCGGTCCACAGGTCGTGCAAAGGCAGGGGTAGCAGGGGACCTGGGAGGAGGTCCCCTTCAATGTTGCACCCTACACTCCACACTTACCTCACCCCTGGCCCTCATATGATGTCCACAATTTGCTTCAAAATAACCCAACAGTGGGGAGAGAATAATGGGTGGAAGCATAAATGAAACAAGATTTGAAACTTTCTATAACAAAACTTACAATTTTTTAAATTCTTAAAAGAGGCCATGCTATTTTAAAAAACTGAGTTGACGGTAAGTTTTGAAATAACTGACAGTAACTACAGTTTTCAGATTGACTACCGCCCAGTGCTGGGCTGCGAGCTCTTTCACCTCAGATCATGTTCGGCTCAGATTGTGCATCTCCTTGAGCCAGGCTCGGGGCCCAGGGGCTGGAAGTGCAGCGTTGAACAAGAAAGTCCCCACCCACAGGACACTTACATCCTAGTGAAAAACAGAGACAAAAGGAAACAAACTGACCCAAAAGGGAGGAGACTGGCGAGGCCAGCACAGGGTCAGCAGGAGCGGAAGAGGAGGAAGCGAGGTGGGCACTGGCTACGTCATTTAAGTCTCTGTAGGCACAATGAGGGGTTTGCTTATTTGCTTTTCGATTTTATGTCCGCTAGGACAATCGGACTTTCTGCTGCTGCATAATAAACTCAATGTATTGATCTGGGTTGCTCCTTCCACATGTGGGAAGTTGCTCTGTGGGAACCTCAGACAGAAGCTCTTTATGGATTAATGTGTAAATCTGTATTAGCCACACTTCCGTTGATTTCTCAAGACTCTGCTGACTTCTGGAAACCTGTTGAAATTGGCCTATTTAACTCCTTCCCTGCTTCTGCACAGGCTGGGCTGAGAACAAATCGTCTGACTCTGAGAGTCCTTCATGCTTTTCCACAGCTTGAAGGGAGCTGAAAGGTGGAAATAATTGGGCAGGTTGGCAGAAGTAAGAATTGGACAGAGCCTTTTACCACCAGGGGCATGAAGTCAGAATAGTTTGGTTTCCTAATTTGGTTTGAAATAAATTCCTGGAATGTCAAGCACCCTCATGTTCACAGGTAGGTATAATATGGATATTTCAAAGCCAAATAAAAATGTCTTTCGGGTTATCTGCCATTTTCTATTACTGGTGATACAGTTACCCTCATTTAGCGCCTATGATCAAGAGTTAACATTACACCTCAAATACAGACGAGTGGGAAAGGTAACAGAAGGGGGAGGTTTCCAAAATAGCCTGAAATAGAAGCAATTTGTCCATATCTAATATGTTGGGCAAAAGGACTTTCACCTGTGAGGGGAACAAGGTAATCTAGTTTGAGGTCCTGAAAGGGAGAACAAATAGAGTATTCTCTTTCTTCATAATTGTTCACATTTAATGGCATTACAAGGGTATGTTAGCTATTCCAGCTGAAAGCAATTTAATGAAAATATATGCATATTGTTGGCATTGATATGTTAATGCTGGGAATGAAATATAAACCTTTGGGGAAACAAATGTTAAAGAGGGACACCAAGAGGCTTTGTTCGCCAGCTCACTAAGACCTGGGCTCCAGAGGAGAATAACCTGGAATAAATTCTCTCTTCCTGCAACCTACAAGCTGTGGGTGCAGGGAACACAGGTAGATGGAGAGGTTGTCAGCTAGGACCTCCATGATCTGAAACCACCACCTGAATTTACCCGTCAGCCCCAACCAATCTATGTCTTCATATGCCCCCCCCCCAAAATGTAAAGTCCGTCTTTAGTAAATCTTCCCGTATGCACCCCATCCAGACTGGTCACTCCCCTTGCGCTGCATCTCACACGTGTCCACACATTGCTTCAAAGCCCACAACTTGCTGATACATTTTTCCAGATCATTTCGTCTGAGTATTTTTGTATTCGTTTGAGAATTCAGGTGCCTGGAATTGTTCCCTCTCATTTGGGAATTCAGGTATAAAGTCAATTTTCTATAATTGTTGGTGGCACCCTTCCCAGAAGGGGAAATCTTGGATGACATTTCCATCAGAGATGAAAACTGACCAGCCATTTGGTTTAAACATTGCTTGGTCACCGAAATTCCAATTCGGTTGGCATAATTTGTATTGATTCCTTCCATATGTTTCTTCATCAATTCCCAGTTATCTCCACTTCCTCCTCCTGCCCCTTTATCAGTCGGCTCTGGGAGCATGCACATCTGCCCGGAGGTGATCGATTCTGTGCCAATGTGGAGTTCACACTCACACACACAGAGATAAAAACAGAAGTCTAAAAGACACTAGTAAAATTTCAAAAGTAGATAGGTTTTGACTTATTTCCGTAAGGCTCTTGGGTGTGCTTTCTATTAAATTCAAGGACTGGCTCCTTCTGGTCTGCAGACAGGCAGGACAGGTGGTCATTTATTTTCATGGCTGACTGGTCACCTTCTCATCGGAAACCAATGGCCTGCCTGTTAGAGAAAACCGGGGCCCCTTCGGCAGCCCCCCCCCCGTTACATTCTCATCTCTACCCCAGATCTCCGGAGGACGGTCCAGACTGCGAACCAGAAAGCAGTGTTGCGGACGCACGTGATCCGAGGCGGTGACAGCAGGCCACACCTGGAGCAGACTCCTGGGGACCTGAAAAGCTGACTGTGACTTTAGCTTCATTCATTTTTCCACAGGAAGAAGCACACAGCCAGCACGACCAGAAGCAGAACAGATCACCTCGGCCCGTGCACTCCTTCTCTTTCCCATGCTCTGGTGCCACCTCAAACTCCATCTCCTCGGTGAGGTCTCATGAGCCTCCGGAAACCCGGGACTGATGAGCCTCCGGAAACCTGGGACTGATGAGCCTCCGGAAACCTGGGACTGATGAGCCTCCATTCCTGGCCACACCTAGAGCACACAGCATGCACCTGCGGGGCCGGCCAGAGCTTCCCTCCAGGCCATGTGCTTCGAGGGGAGAGACAGGGTCTCCATCAAATTTTATTCCCACAGTTACCAAAATAGCATCAGAAAATAGTTTTTCAATAAATATTGATCCGACTTTTAAGGGACTATGTCTTTTCTATTTATTTTGTGAGATGTCTCATCATAGAACTGAAAACATAAAACCTACTACAAGAGAATTCGAGAACACTGCCTCTAGGCCAGCAAGTAGAAAGTCAGTCAGAATGAGTTAAGTGGAGGCTGGGGGTGGGGGAGTAGGTGTGAAATAGCTAAGGAAGGGAAGAAATCCATCCAGTCTCCCCCACTCCAACTCACTCTAAGCCCCTAAATCATCACGAAAAGCAAAAGATTTTTTCTTCTTCTAAGAAGAGAAAAGATGGCCCCTAGGGTCTGACTTCAGTGCAGGCGGTGGTGGGATGAGGAAGGAAGAAGGAGATGTAGGGACTGAGCCCTGGGAACCATCTGCTGTTGGAGTGGACCAGGCCTAGGGGATTCTCTAAGTCCAACTTCCATACTCAACAGACGGGAAAAATGAGGTCCAGGGAGGATAAATGGTTGACTCTGGGTCATAGAGCTGGTCCTGGGCCAAACAGGGATTCGAATCCAGGTTTCCTGACCCCTGCTTCTATATTTTGAACTAAGGCTATTAACTATCTTTCTTTTATTAACATGGTATTAATCATAAGAGTGAACATGTAGAATAAACCCATTAAAAGCTGGAGATTCACTAATTGAATTTTTTAAACTACCTATGACCTATCTATGAGACATACAAATAGAGTGACCTAGGAGAGCTACAATAAAGCAATACAAAGTGTCAGCAAGGATTTGGGCACAACACACGGAAGGGTACTCTGGCATGGCCACCTCGGAGAACTAGTCAGCAATATCTGGTCAAGTTGAAGGTGCATATTCTCTTTAACCCTGCGATTCCACTTCTAGGTATAAGAACTCTCATGCACGTGCAAAAGAAAAAAATGTGCATTCATGTGAGTTACATTAGAAATGACAACTAAAAGACAGCTCTGTCAGAGATCTGGTTCCCCAGGAAACAGACCCAGGCACCTGTGAGCAGAAGGGTATTAAGCAGCGCCCTTGGCAGCAATGCCTGTGGGAGAGCGAGGGGAAGGGGACTGGGCATAAGGAGAAGCTGAACAGCTCTGCAGTAGCAACACAGGCCTCAGCCAATCCTACAGAAAATTCTAGAACTGAGATTGTCCCTCAAAGTTGTATCAAACTGAGGCGAGAAGTCCAGGCCTTTGTACCCCTTATCGGCCCGTTGATGCATGTGAGCTGCCCTGGGACCCAAGCAGGGGCGTGATGGTGGGAGAACGGCTCTGTCTGGCCACAGGACCGGGCTGTGACCCACCAGCCACCAGCATCTCCCGCACGGGGAGGGTGGGTGTCTTGGGCGAAAGCCAGAACTCTGTGGCACACCACGGCACCCACCCCAGCACCCTTCCACACCCAAAGGTGCAGCAGGAAACTTACACACATCATGAAAGCTGTCTGATTAGAGAAACGATGTGCGAACAACGAACGATTTAGAAACGAGCAACAAATGGAATACGATACGCCAAAATCAAGGGCATGTAGCCCGAACAAATTTGAAGAAACTTCATGGCCTTCATACATTTCATAGACAATAAAATTGTTAATCATTAAACTAATTAAAAATCTAGAAAGCGAAATAGAAATAAACCAGATAAGGCAGAAAGAATGAAGAAAAACCCAGGAATTAATGAAAGATATATCTTTTAAAAGCATTGATCAATAAAATTAAGAGCCAAGTCTTTGAAAAGAACCAAGAGAAAATTACTTTGGCTGAGTCTGATCAGGAAGA
>VMDR010026510.1:0-13975 GCA_007922815.1 Macrotus californicus
AATCAAACATTGTTTATATGTGCCGAGGTATAACAGTTATGCCAGCAGTTATTTCAAACATAAACTTTAATGGGAATCAAATGACTCAGTAAGCTAGCCCAGTCCATTCTGAGATTGGTGATTATGGAATGGTCCAGAACAGATGGCCAAGAATGGTTTACATATGTGTTAATATATCTGGTTGAAATAATTACAGGCTGGTAGAGTTCTTGAAAAAGAAGAAAAAGAAAAATCTTCAAGGTTGAGTGTGTACAGTAATCTTAAAACAATGTAATTTTAATGAAATTCTTAAAGACAATGTTGAATAGATTTCCCCCCCTTTAATTTAGAAATTTATAGTATCTTAATAAACATAAAATTAAAAATTCTCCAGTGTCCCCATGGGTCTAGATCAGGGCAATGTTCCTTAAGTTGTAGCCACTTGATTAGCAAATGTGAAAACTGCAGATCATTACCATTAATTGATGTGGTCAGCCCTGAAGAAACAGACTGCAATCCGAGGGAAATCCCTAAAAGTTTTCTTTCTGGAAATTTACTAGAAAAATAGACATTAAATAAATCAACGCACCAAGGAATACTAAATATTCATTGTCTCATTATTTATACTGTAACTACTTATTGAAATGGGTTTGAACTGATTCCTGATAAAGATATAAAATGGCATTAAAATAAGTAAAGAAGAGACCCACAGTGACGTGGGAGGGGCGGTAAGGCCAGAAAAACTAAGGGTAGTTAGCGAACGCTGAGGTTTCTGGCAGCCAAGCGAGCCGATAAAACAATTCATACCAGTTTGTTAGGGTTAAGAAACTTGCACAGCTATTAATCATGTTGGCAAAAGAAAAAAGAGAATATCAAGCTACTTGAGTCCCAGACATGCTATAAAGCAGGTTAGTTTGGTGGTGTAGAAGTTTAGTGTGTCCTTTTGTCAGAAAGCATAAGTGGGGTGGAGGCAATAAGGACTAAAATCCTATTTACTGACCTGACTGGGTGGCTCAGTTGGTTGGAGCATCATCCCATACCCCAAAAGGTTGTGGGTTTGATTCTCAGTCAGGGCATATACCTGGGTTACAGATTCAACAATCCCCAGTCAGGGCGCATACCGGAGGCAACAGTGCATATGTTTCTTTCTCTTTCTCTTTCTCTTTCTCTCTCTCTCTCTCTCTCAAGTCAATAAACATATCCTTGGGTAAGGATATATATTTTATAAAGATTTCATTTACTTATTTTTAGGGAAAGAGGAAGGAAGGGAGAAAGAGAGGGAGACAAGCATCACTGTGTGGTTGCCTCTTGCACTCCCCGCTACCGGGGACCCGGCCCACAACCCAGGCATGTGCCCTGACTGGAAATCGAACCAGCAACCCTTTGGTTTACAGGCTGGTGCTCAATCCACTGAACCACACCAGCCAGGGCAGGTAAGGATACTGAAAATTTTATTTAGTAGATACGAACAGATAGACTGTGTTCTAACTTTATAACTCATCTTTCCCTGTTTCCCACTTTGCATCTCTGAGAGGGAATGAAACAGAGACCAGAATAATGTTTAGAAGTCAACTAGTCTCCTAATGATCTAGCCCTTGGCTGTGGGTAAATTTCCCCAGCAAAATATTTCAGCCTGGTCACTTCCAAAAGTCAGGTCTGGAGGAAGGCATAAATGCTTCCTTCCAGTGAATGAATTTCCAGTACAGGGTCTTTGCAGCCCACAGATCTGGTCAGCTATGCGTGACAAAACTGTAGCTGATAATGGGACAAAGGCAACACTGTCCAATATTATCCAGAGATGTAGACAACAAACAAGAAAGGTGGGCCAAATGTGTCATCATTGTGGCAGCACACTTAAGAATAAGGACAAGAGTGGTGTCCACACTTGTTTCAAGAGAATTCCCAATGAAATATCTAAACTATGTGTTGTGCTGGATGTCATTTTGTCAGAAGTTGCTTAAAAAGAGCTGTCAGAATTGGGGTCTGATGACATTCTTGTAACAAGATTTAGTCCTTAGAGAGTTGTGAAACCAGGATCTGTTACAGAAATTACATTTGGCTCCTTCAGTAGTTTCATGAGACTCTCCTATGAGTCAGATTTAGCAGTAAATGATAGAGCGGGTTGTGGAATATGGCCAGGACACTAGCATTAAAAGGGTCTTTACCCCAACTGAAAGCTACTACCTGGGCATGTAGGGGGGACTAGAAACAGCAAAAACCCCAGGCACCTTCCTCACTCTCACTCTTTCTAAGAGAAATTAGAAAGAGGAGATCTCAGTGCCGGAGAGTTGCCATGGTTGATGCCAGGACTTTGATGATATGAATTCTCTCCTTGTGATTAATCTCAGGCATGACAGACAGAAATAGTAGCTAACCATCACTGGGTACTATGCACCAGGCAGTATGCAAAGCCTTCTACACAGATTAGCTCACTCAGTCCTCACCACGAACCAATGAGGCAGGTGGCGTAGTCCCCTTCATCCGTGGTTGCCGTTGCTGTGGTTTCAGTTGCCCGTGGTCAACCATGGTCCAAAAATATTAAATGGAAAATGCCAGAAGGAAATAATTCATCAGTTTTAACCTGTATACTGTTCTGAGTAGTGTGATGAAATCTTGCGCTGCCCCACCCAGGGGGTGAATCATCCCTTTGTCCAGTGGACCCACAGTGTCTATGCCTCCCACACGTTAGTCACCTAGTAGCTGCCTTGGTTACGAGATCGGTTATGAGAGAGAGAGACAGACAAAGAGACAGATGGACAATGACCATATTCATGTAACTTTGATTGCCGTATATTGCTATCATTGCTCTATGTTATTAGTTGTTACTCTCTTGATTTATAAATTAAACTTCCCATAGGAATGTGTATACAGGCATACTTCATTTTATTGTGCTTTTCTTTATTGAGCTTCACAGACGTGACATTTTTTACAAATTGAAGTCAGGACCCTCCACCAGCATAAAGATTACGACTGTCTTTATTGTGGTGGTCTGCCACTGAACCCACATCACCAGGGTATGCTCGTATGGGGAAAGATCAGATACGTAGGGGTCGGTACTGTCTGTGGTTTCAGGCATCCACTGGGGGTCCTGAAATGTAGCCCGCACAGATAAAGGGAAAGTGCTGCTTTCGTATCCCTCTCTGTGATCCACTGCAATGATGGTTTAAATTCTACACCCCTGCCTTTCTCCATACCCTTTGCTGCGTGGCTTTGCAGTTCCTTTCACTAAAAATGAGAGTCTATTTCCCTACTCTCTCAGTCTGGACTGGCACTGGGGCTTGCTTTAGTTAACAGAATGCAGATATGATATTATGCCAATGCTGAGCCTGGGCCTCAAGAGGCTGCATGCGGGTTTCTGCTTGCTCACTTGCACCTGTGCCGTCGCTATGAGAACATGCCTAGGCTAGCCAGGCTGCAGGAAGTAAAACACCTGGAGCACAGCCGAGTCATCCAGATCACCTCTGCTGAAGCCAACCTAGGCCAGCCAACCCCCAGACATCCGAGAGGCTCAGCCAAAATAAGTCGAGTTGCCCTTGCAAACACCAACTGACTCCAGGTGTATCAGCCATAATTGCTTATTGGTGAAGCCCACTGCGGTTTTGAGATTGATCATTACGCAGCATTGCTGGAGCAGCAGAAACTCGTGTACCATTTATAAACGGGAAGGCAGAGACACAAAGAGGTTAACTAACTTGCCCAAATTAATAAAAGTAGAGCTGGGATATAAGATGCTAATGCAACTTTGCAGAAAACCAGATGTCATTTCTATGTAAGGTCAGTATTTTATAACTATATATTTTTTAAAAGCCCTTTAAAACTCAAATCATTTTAGCTAGCCTTAATTCAGACAGGTCTTCAGCAAAGACCCAGAGAAACTGATCTTCACAATGTGGCTGTGGTCACTGACTAGACAAACAGAAACACGGACACTTGGTAGCCAGGGAGAACACCCTTTGCATGACTCATGTAGAATGGCTACATTGACACCAACCCTCATGAGCGGCAGCCTCTGCAAGGAACGAAGAACCCCTCGGTACAAGGGCATTGCTATAGTGCATGACACTGACTTCTTGTGACTTCTGCCACCAACACTCAAGTTACATCTCATTTACTCAACTACTGAGAGAAACAGTGATGGGGGAATTGGAGAACTTGAATATTAACGGCAGTACATCGATTCAATTATCTTGGCTCACTAATGAGGTGAACTCCTAGTGTGTGGAGGTTGCAAGTTCAAGCTCCACCACTGCGATTGGCCCCATGTGGGTACTTAAGTCCTCAGCACCAGCTGCAGCGGTATGGGGTGGGAGGAGAAACCTGTTCTTGGGATAAGAATTACTACAGGAATTGCTCACGCAGAGCAGCTCAGAAAACTGGAAGATACTGCAGGTCATCTATTTCATTACTTGGGAACATGAACAATGTCTTTACTATAAAGAGAAAAAAGAAGAAGCTACTGAGTACAGGAGAAATTAGTGCATCGTTTTACACAGTAAGTAAAATTTTAATTCTTCACTCAGTAAAGTCTGTATCTGAAGTGTAATAAGAGATTTGTTCCTCATTAAGTAGATAAACTTTCTGTATACAGAATATTTTAATGTATAATAAGAGACCGGTGACTTTAGCTTTGATTTGAGGGTTGACAAAGACCCTCTCCTTGACTAAACTTTAGTCGGGTTCCTGTAAGCCCTCTTTTTTACTGGGCCTCGACCTTGGCCCCCATCCTGCCCTTGCCAGGCTTGGACAGCCTCATTTTGTCAAGAATCCTGATTAAGTCAGGTTAGAGAGAACCCTCCACCCTTGACATCTGAGCAGCCTCCGCATCTGGTCAAATTCCTCATCCCCCACCCTTGATATGTGAGTGCTCTGGCCTGCCTTCAGCAAAAGTGCTCTGACCCTTGATGTCTCCTCTTGGTAATTTTCCATCCACTGATCCCCTTAGTCTGCTTATTGGCTAGAAATCCCCAGCTGTTGAGCCCAATCTCTCCCCTACTATGAAAGTCTTCACACCTTCTGCAACAGTCCTGAAAAAAGTCTACCTTACTATTTTAACAAGTATCACAATATTTTTTTTTCTTAAACAGGGATCACCCTATAACAAAATCAAGGAAAATTTGAAGAAGCAATAAAAATTGCCCATTGGCACAATTGACTACTTAGGAATAAACATAAGTAGTTTGGGACACAGTGTCTATAATGAAATTAAATAATATGGTTTATTAACTTAGCTCACACAAAAGTTTAAATGGAAACTCCAATTTTACTGAATTTTCTAGAAATGACAGTAAAAGCAGAAAGAGATTTTTTTTTGCTTCGACACTTAATAGAAAATTGTTCTTGCATGTATATGTTCACATTTCTGCCTTAGTAACTAAAGAATGGCAAACATTTTTAAAAGACTTTAATGAAAAATGTTACAGAGCCTTGGGTCACCATGCCAAACATCAAGGATCTCTCCTCAGAATGACGTAATGTAGAAAATACTGGAATTAGAGCTCACTGTGTTCGAATCAGAGCTTCACCAAAGATCTGCCTCAAAAGTTGCTCTCAGATAGATTTTCTGATAATCAACTTATTTCATACTGTTTCCCTCTTTCTTCTGAAAATTATGTGTACACAAAAATGCAATGTGCACTGGTTGAATTTGAGTTAAGATTTCAACTATTACTTGTCTTTAAAATATTGAAATACTAGGTGCAAAATCTACTCCAACTGTTTCCTGTCACTAAAATGCTAAGAAATAGAAAGTATGTGTCTTTTATTTTTATAGTACCTTAATATATATGAACAAATGATTTCCTGGTTAGGGTGAAATAATTATTTAAAAAACCACTAAGTCTCCTCATCATGACAGGTCTCCTCATTCCAGTCATAAAAATGGTGAAAATTCAAGTGTTTTTTACAGAGAAGCAAGGGAATAAAGCACTGGCTTAAAGCTAGATTGCCTGGGCCTGAAACCTGCCTAAACCATTTTCAAGATCATGATCTTGGGGAATCTACTCTCTGAGCCTCAGTTTCCCCATCCAGAAAATGGGGGCAGTAATAGTAGTTGTAGGTCCAATGTTAGGATTAAATGAATTAACACATTGAAAGCACTTAGAAGAGTGGCAGACATTCCGTTAAACCTCAGTAAAAGTGAGCTACTTTATTATCATCACCAGATTTTAAAAACATTACATCCTGACCATCACACTCACACCAGGCCCATGGCGACCATTCCGTCATTTCCCAGCCATCACTGGGATCTTCACCTTCCCTCTGTGGACGTGGCTATCTAACTGGGGGCATTTATTCATACACTTTATATACAGATATAAATTATCATTAATCAAAAAGGGAGAGAAAAATAACAAGTAATAACTTCAGACATCTCCCCCACCCCCACACACACATGCCCCTAATCCTCTCTCCTGTCACGTAGGTCATGAGTATACAGATCAGAGTGTGTCACTGGGGACTGGAGCATCATCTCTATTTATAGCGACAATGCAACATGAATTCTCTAAGGATCCCCACTTTCACACCCTGGGTATAACTTTCCACAAAAACAGTTTGTTCAATATTTAGCTAATATGCTGTATTTTAAAATTATGCATGACCTTCTACTAAAGAACATAAAAAATTAAATACGTTCTCTGACATAAGAGGTCCTGATTCTGGGTTCTGAAGATTAGAGAGAGAATGTTTGCATTTAAAGGCACAAAATGGTATTTCCCCTGGACATATTTAGTTTGGCTTCCCAAGTATTGACCAAGATTTAAAATGTGGGAGATTCCATGTAAAAATCCGTATTTCTGACTTAAAAAAAAACAACACAAAACTCCAGAAACCCAGCAACCCTTGATAGTACCCCTGCATGAAGACAGCCTGGGCTGTACCATGCATTTCACATTCATTCCTGTCATTCCGCCACCGCTGTGCCCCAGACACCAAGGCCTGGAGACAGTTACCACTCCTCACTGCACTTGCCCTGGCTTTCGCTGTTACCCAGCTAGCTTTACTCCTGTAGGTTATTTAACGTTCCCCACTGATTGTGAGGGTATTAAAGCTTGGAACCCCTATTTCATCTTGACCAAGTCCCTTGCACCTTGCAGGCACTGAACATCTTTAACTTGCAGACTGCGCTCCGCCAGGTCTAGAGCCAACGAGAGCCAGGCCTCCAAGGCACTCTGTCAGAGGAAGGTCTGGAGGTTCTCCCCTCCTCTAAGCAGCTGTGCCAGGGAACCTGAGATATCCTCACCAAGAAGCAGCTTACTCCCACCCCCACCCCACTCCCAGGCCCAGAATCCCTGTGTCGTTTGAGTCTTTTCCTACTGATACCAGAGCCCTCCATGAAAGCCAGCTGGCCAGGAACCAACGACCCCAGCTTCCAGCCCTGGCTACCAGTACCTGCTCACCCAGGGAGAGTAATCTCTGAACTCGAGAGATTCCCCCTTCAATTCTTCAGATGGTCACTGTTCAATCTGGTAGCCACATGTCCAATATTACAGCCACACATGGCAACTGAAGGGTGGCTAAGCCAAACTGAGACGTGCTCTAAAATAAAATACACATGGGGTTTCAAAAACTTAGTATGAAATAAAGCCTATAACTGTAACATTAATAACTTCTGGATTAATTACTGATTGTAATGATATTTTGGATTACTTGGTTAAACAACATGTATTATTAAAATTAATTTCACCCATTTCCTTTTAGTTTTTTAATTAGGTTACTAGAAAATGCAGAATTACATATGTGGCTCATCTTCAAGTTCTATTGACTAGCATTACTTGATGTGACAAAGACAGCCACGGTCTAAAGACAGCCCTGTTCTCCCTCCCCTGGCCTGTCCCTCAGGGACAAGTAAGGCTTGCACCCAGTCCCACATGGGTTAAGGCCCTGTCCCACTATCTGAGAGACAGGAGACTGCTCCCTATTACCTCTTTAGGTGGCTTTCTGTTGAAGGATTCTCCTTTTTCTACATGTTATCCTTCCCATTTGTAATCAAATTTGTAAAGCGCCCATAGTTATGTGTCAGTGAGTATATGAGTGCACGGTCTACATGCACATACACACTTGCATACGGGAAGTCATAAGGAAATACTGTGGAATCGTGTGCTTTCCCCAGTGAAAAGAAAGAGAACTCTGCTAGCTTGGGGTGGGGGGATGCTTTCTCCTCTACAGGAAACCTCAAAGTGAAATGTTCTCTCCCAAACTCTATGACAAAGGGTGTCAACCAGAGGCAGCCTTGCCCTTAAAAGGCTGTTAGAAATACTGAGAAGCAGAAAGTCCCTTGGAGGAATCAAGGTACCAACTTTCAAAGGAAATCTAACTAGTTCAGGATGGAAGGAAAAAAAAAAAAGCAAGAAGCCTGGAGGCCCTCACACAGGGTTTGGCAAAAACCATTTAAACGAATCTGAATCAGGGAAGTTTCAATGATCTGAAAACCACAGCGGTGACTTGCCCTAATGCAAAAGGCTTTGCTAAATGAAGTACTGCTGCCGACTCAGCAGTCTGCCCTGCTCACAGGAATCACCGGGGCAGGGTTGCTCAGTGATAATGGTCATTATTTGCAAATGAATGAATCAAAGGCCTTGTTCCTTCCTCTGAGTATGATCCTGGGCTAGCAACATCAGCATCACTTGGAAGTTTGTTATGCAAATTCTTGGGTCCTACCCCAGACCCAAGTGAAAAAATCCTTGTTAAAATGCAATGAGATCCTTGTGTGATTCTTGTACACATTAAAGTTTGAAAAGTACCTGAAGTTTAACCTTCTGACTGTGTTCATTTGCTTAACAACAGATTGTTGTAAATAAAACAAGGGTAGCCTTCCTTCTGAGGTAGAGTCTCTGGAATTTGTCCCTTTGGGGATCTTTCTGTTTTTCTTTGGGTTGTAGCTAATAATGCAAACTATGGTTTCATGTAAATCGGGGGTTCCAGGTGGTTCTTAGATGGGAGCCCTGTAGCAGGGTGTAAAAAGCCAGCTCTTTCTCTTATAAATTTCCAGTGTAAGTATTTCCTGAGGCAAATAGCTTCAGATTAAGGGAGGCAAAGAAGTTTAGGTAAAATAGATGAGTATCTATGCAACTATCATACAATTTCCATGTCCCACGTGCATCAAAATAATGGGGGGGGATGCCAAAGTCAACTTTGTTTTCAAATGTTACACCCTGACACATGAAAAAGGGACTTTTACACCAAAACTGAGAAAAACAAATTAATCCACATGCCTTTCATATTACTTAAAATTCTCCTACTGCCAAAAAAAATCCGCTATATAAAAAACACCCCCATTATCGCTTAATTGTTTTTATTTCCTTTCAAGAGGTTATGTTTCCACAGTGATTAGCTGATAAATCTCAATCCGTTGACTCCAACCAAGGAGTGAAAGGAAACACACAGTGGGAATAGTGAGTATTTTGAAATAAGGCATTCTTCAGTGGAATTATTTGCAAGAAGGGGACATTCAGGTTCCAATATAAAGTCTCAAACTTGGCTTAGTCCTCCAAAGTATCAAAAGACGGCAATAATTCAGGAGAGTATTTCGACTTACGGCATTCCAAAGCCAACTTCAGCACATAATACATAGTTATGTATTACATATGGACACATGACACCAACCAGTTGGTGTCATTACGTAGCAGTACGTAAAACCAACCATGTGAATTATCATAACTTTTTTACTCTTTGCCTTTAAATTCAGTATTTATTTACCACCTGCATCCGAGCTGCTCATATATTTGTATCTGATTGACTATAATGGATTGTTATTAGTGAAGAGGAGTAAAATATACCACCCCCAAAATACGCCTCTTTGGCATAGTGATTATTTGGGGCTGATTACTTTGGAGTGCCTGCAGAGACAGGAGAACCTCTGAAAACAGAGAAGTTATCCTTTTGTGAGAGAAATGAACATTTGCAATGGGAAGCTCCATTGTAACAGTCTCTCTCTCTCTCTCTCTCCCTCTCTCTCTCTCTCTCTCTCTCTCTCTCCCTCTCTCTCTCTCTCCCTCTCTCTCTCCCCCCCTCTCTCTCTCTGTACAGAAAGAGAAAGATGGCTACATCTCTAGAAACTCTTCATCAGTAGAGAAGGCAAGACTTGAATCTGCACAACAACCTTTCCCTTGCTTCCTGTGCCTTTCCTGGTCGCCTCCCATAACTGCCCCTCCCATCCCAACATCTTTTTGTCTTTACTTGGAGATAGTATTCAAGGTGGTGGTTTGGGCTATTTCAAGGAATTACTCAACCTTCCTGGGTCTCTCCCATGTACACAGGAGGTATACACTTTACTAAACTTGTTTGTTTTTCTCTTGTTAATCTGTCTTTGATTACAGGGGATCTTAGCCAAGAACCTGGAAGGATAGAGGGAGAATTATGTTTTCCTCACCTACATTAGTTAATCATGCCTAGATACTTTACTTTATGCCATTTGTAAAATACAATTCTTCATACAGAAAGTGCACACCAAAGAAAAAACCTGGCTAAATCCAAATTTCTAATTCTAAATACACACCCTCTTCCAATGTAGCTGAAACAGATGAAGAAAAAAAAAAACACTGCCAAGGTAAGGAAATGGGGTTATCTGTAATTGAACAATAAAAATAAATAATTAAGACGGAAAATTCATGCCCTTCAAACTCACCTAGACCTTTACTGCCTCCAGGCCGTCATACTCTGTCGCCTGAGCTTCCTCATTCTCCCACTCCCCTCCAGAAGGAGTTCACACCTTCTCCTCTCCCGTCCAACCTTCAACCCTGACCTCTGTCCTGAACTTAAGATTCATATATCCTCCTGCCTCCTTGACATCTGCAGCCGGAAGTCTGATAACATCTCAACTTTGACATGGTCAGAACTAAACTCCTGATCTTCTCTTCCAGACCTGGTCTTTGCACAGTATTCCCCTTACCAGTGAGCAGCTCCACACTCCCATTTAATCAGACTCAAAGCTCTTACTCTCACATCTGTCATTCAATCTACCAACAACCGATTCTACACTTCTGAAGGCAGTCAGAATCCACCCCCTTCTCACAACTTCTACTGCTACCACCTGGTTCAAGACACCATCCTCTTTGGCTGGGTCCCTCTAATAGTCTCCTAATTGCTCCCTGCTTCTATCCCTGACACCCTACAGCACAGGTGGCAAACACAAGGCCCGTGGGCCAAATCCAGCCCTCCACTTTGTTTTATCTGGCCTGTCACCTTGTTTCTACCCAGTGGCAGCACCGAGCTCCTTGCCCCTAGTTAAGGAGTAGTTACATGTATACAGCCCTAAAATCATATTCGGCCCTTTGAAGGCAACTGCAAGGCTGATGTAGCTCCCCGTGAAAATGAGTTTGACCCCCCTGCTCTATAGTCTCTTCTCAACAAAACAGCCAGGGTGATCTCTCAACATAAGTGAGGTCACATCAGGCCTCTGCTCAAAAGCCTGCATTGCATCCCCACGTCACTCAGGGTGAAAGCCGACACTCTTACGACGGCCTACAGGCCTTAGAAGATGCCACCGTCCCTATCACTGCTCTGACCTCAGGGCCTACTTCTCTTACCCTCATTCAACCTACTCTGGCCTTGTGGACCTCCCTGCACTTCCTGGAGCACTCCTGGCACAACCCTGCCTTACGGCTTTTGCTGTTCCTTCTGCCTAGAATACTGTTCCCCACCACAGCTGCCATGTCTAATTTTCTCACTTTTTTTAAATCTCTGCCCAATGTCATCTTCACAGTGAGGCTTTCCTTGACCATCTTATTTAATCCTACCACCTACTCCCCACATCCACACCTTGCAGCATGCCTGATTCTTCTTTACCCCATCTCCTTTCTTTTTTCCAGAGTCCTTATCATCTTCTAGCACACGTGTTAATTTGTACACTGTGCTTTCTATTGTCTGTGCTGCCCCCCCACCCCGCCCCATTTGGATGTCAACTCAGCGAGGTCAGGGATCTTTGTCTGTTTTGTTCTCTTATGTATCCCATGGCCTAGAACAGTGTCTAGTGTGTAACAGGTGTTCAACAAGTATTTGTTGACTAAATGAATGAAACTAAACCTCAGCTCTTATCAGATGTATCTGACTGGGCCAAATAGCCAGGGGCCAAGGTACCTGGAAGTTCATTACATTGTTCTTCGCACTTTCATATGTTTAGAAGTTCCCAAAATAAAAGAGTTTATGTTTATGAAACATATATACCCAAAGTGTTTTCTGTGACAGAAATGTCATACTCCTTTAGTTTTTAGAAAACAGCATAAAAAGAGGAGAAAAAAAAAACCCTGCATCTTATTTCTATTTCTAAGCCACTTAATAACTTAAATATATTACAAATCATTCCATTTCTGGGTCTCCAGCTTCCTCGTCTCTAAAACAGAGAAGCCTGACTGGAAAACCTCTATCTTTTGTAATTACAACAGCTCAAATAGCCAATCAAAACACGATCTAGTCCCCTTTTTCCCTAAGCATGGACTTCACATATTTAATTTCTATGGCAGAAATCCTGACTCTCTGTGGCATGATTCCATGCTTTTCTCACTTCTAAATTTCCTTAATTTTCAGGACTACATTCTACGTTTGAGTTTCCAGTTAACATGAAACAGAGTGGCCTGTGAACCATATCCACATCAGAACCCGTCAGCGGCCTTTGGTTTTGGGTTGGGGAGCAGCACTTACCATGCCCTTCTTGTCTTCCTGGAAGTGCACATCCACAAACATTTTTCCAGCAACATAAGGGAGGGCGCTTTCGATAAAGTTTACGCATTTGTCCCACTGAGGCAACAAAGTTGTGGTCCCCTGGATTACCTGTGGGAAATCATTGATCCAGGTTTAGTTTCACTTGGATCAAACCTATGGCGGAAACAAATTCAACAACCCGAAGAAAACAGTCTATGGAAACACTTCACACACTCCGACCCACATACTTGTGTCTGATAGTAAAGCCAAAGGCGTAATCAGATGAAAAATACTCCACTTGTCCCCAGTTATATTTAAAATTAAATGAAAACCTTTTGACAGCAGAAAATAATGTATTTCTCCTCTCCTTCCACTTTTCCCCAATAAACAAAGGATTTAGGCAATAGCAGAGCTTTTCTGCAGTTTACAGGGATGTAAGGGGATGCTGTCCGAATGGCCGGCTAATGTGTAATAGCTACTGAGAACTAAAGTTACCCCAAGGGAGGTGTGGAGTTGAGAGGTGGTCAAAGTTCCTGCCCAGCGAGGGTCTCCTTGCTCTGGGTAGTATGCTCACAAGGCAGGCCAGGAGAGCATGGCCCACCATGAACAACCCAGGGAGCGTATTTACATTGTGTGACAAAGAACACACTGGTAACCAAGTAAAAACCAGATGTAAATGTTTCTCTCATCTGCCCCAATTAAATCATCATAAGAAAACATTTACAAACAAGTAAAGAGGTTCCAAAGCAGGACTTGCAAGGCTCAAAGGTTTACTGTTGGGGATGAAAGCAGAGAAATAAATATTATGTAGTTGCACTGGGAGGTTGGGAGTTCAGAGCACTCAAAATGCGAAGTGACGGCCGGCAGGGAGGAAGGGAGGCCCTGAGCATGGTGGCTGCGGGTGTCCCTTGAACAATGTTAGACCCAGGTTGTTGTGACAGGGCAAATGGGACTCACAATTAAGTTCATCCATTCTTCCTCTACTCTCCCGTAACAACCCTTCTCAGAGATAAGGAATGAATCTAGTTTTAAAGCCTCTAGAGAAAGAGGCCCTATAACTTTCTTGGGCAAGTCAATATTATATTTAGCACTTCACACTCAAGGAACATCCCCTCGTACCTAACCTCGAAATTTTCACACTCTACTTCTTACACCTCTCTCTCTGATTATCTTCACGATGGGGGGTGAAAAGCAACTGCGTACCATATTTTATGTGAACCATAGGGGATGGATGTGTGTGTGTGTGTGTATGTGCATGCACAGGAGTATAAGTATGCACATGCACATATATACATATACATATATATACCCATATATATATATGTAAAATGCACCTGTTTTTGTAGCTTAACCCTTTGAT